>DVZL01000253.1:0-25714 GCA_018236625.1 Lasaia peninsularis
TATATATATATAATAGTACGACTGGTAACCCTTCATCGACATAATTACGATGTGTCTACAACCCTACATCATTTTTACATAAAAGACATTTTGCCTAGTAAAAGGTTTTAAGTAAGTAATCATACATAAAACAAAACCCTTTTAAGAGGTAATATTAAAGCACTTACCCATGTCATCGATGAGTGGCGCCATTCGGAGGGTCACGCCTACTAATAACAGGCATAGGAAGAGTAGGAGACACGCCGTGACCATTATAGTATAGCGCGCTCGTCTCGGCAACTCGTCGGGATCTAATACCTAATAATAAATAAAGATTTATCAATAATTTCCTTTATTTTTATAGGATAAGACAGCGAACAGGCACACGGGTCTCCTAATGGTAAAAGACAACCGTGGCCTATAGAAACCAGAGATGTTGTAGGTGCGCCGCTGCCTTATGGTCGACCTGTTAGACCTTATGTGCAAGTCTACCGGCTACTCTACCCTCCAGACCCGAACGCGACAATGTCATTATGGCGGCAGGAATAGGTAAGCTATTCGACTAAATGTTCCGTTTTAGGGAAAACGGTGAAATGAAATTAAATGAAAATTATTCATTTGCCAAATATGTGTGTTAAAAGTTGTTACAAAGCAAAAGTTTTTTATTATATTACCATATTCTACTACAATGTGGTGTGAACATATTTTAAAACTATATATTAAACACTAATTTTATTATCTTATTAGCCTACTATTAAGACTCCGCTATCTGTCTGTTTGTCATCAGACTGTGTCTCGAGAATCGTGATAGCAAAAAAATTTCATGTCACGATTTTTTTTTAAAGTTAGTATTATATGAAAAACATTTTTGTGGTCTTAACATTTTATGGTACATGCATCTGTACTTTTTGAAATATGCACAAAAAAATTAAAACTGACATATTATCTTGTCAAATTTTTCTTAAACTATGTTGTAATATCTGGAGATAAATAACACTCCCAATACGTAGTATTGCTACCTCTTTCTAAACTGAGCGGCGGCGTGCACAGGATTATGACACTACGTATACGGCGGAGTACTCGGTTACGAAAAAAAATCTTTTATAGATTTTTAGTTTTTTTTATTTAGTTTCATAGATTATGTGATCATGGTAGTGAAATGTCGGAGTTTAATTAGATATATCAGAGCACATCCTGTCTCAAAGCGTAAACAGTGCTTAGGTGTATCTATGGTGTTCAAGCCCCTGTGAGCTCCTTTTTCTGCCATATAGCATGGATAATCTCCAGATGGTTCCTTCAGTTTCATACTTTTACTCGACATGTGTCAAGAAATGTGTCAAAATAGACAATTCAACTGAGATACAATTGTCAATCAATTAATGTTTTAAGCCCAGATAAACCATTAGTGAGTCGATACATAAATTTTATCAAACTATCAAAGGAGACGTTACCTTTTGAAGTTCATTTTAATTCAGCAAGTTGAACCAAACGAACGAATCCCGAAGGGTTTGCCATTTACCTTTACCGTGATAAAATAAAGGTAGCACTGGGCGTTAAATAAAATACATTTTTCAAGTAAGTATATTGTTATCGTCACCGCACTTCTCGTCCTTTCAGTGATAAAAAATCTTAACTGACCAATTTTCTTTGAGTTTCGAAAGGTAAACTTTGCTCGTAATATCAAATTAATCAGTCATTTGTTACTTAGAACTTATTGTCACAAGGTATCTATACATACATATAATAATAAAACTGTAACTGATCGCTGTCTGTACATGGAAAATTTATTTTAAAAACCATAATGGAGGGGCTTTCTATACGCAAGAGAACCCAAAACAATATTTTCTGTAAAAATCTGTATCTATCAGTATCAGACAGATTGTAGAAAGAGTAGGTACTATTACTCACAACTCTATATTTAATATTGTTTAATAATACCTATAGATGCAGATACTCCTCTCTGAAAATAATCCTGGCAGCGCCCATGTGTTTAAGATTGATTGAAGAGTGTAATCTCCAGACAACACATTTAGCTTCATGTATTATCATATATTTAACGTTTTTATTTCCTATATTTTTCTGGATAAGATAATACATTAATCACTGACCAATTTGAAAAACTTAACTTTTCTTCTGTTTGGTTCCTGGCTTTTTTTAAAGGATTATATAAGAACGATCTCTTAAATAAATTGAGATAACGGGATAGGGGAGGATCGTGTTGATTATCACTAACACCGTGACCATGACTAGGTGTCATTTGCCAAGATCTTTTCTATTCCTGCCATAATACTGTCTGTGTTCGTCACTGTTTTTTTCTTTATTTAAAAGACGTCTACTTAAAACATGCATATGATATTTAGAATATAAAGAGATATACATAGGTACAGAAAAGACAGAGTAGGTACTTACATAATATGCACGCACGATTTTCTGACAATATTAGGTACCATGATATGACTGATGTCATGTCGGGCACAAACTCAGAGTTTCCTCATGGTGTTTTCCTTCACCGTAAGAGTGCTCAGAAAATATGTTAAGTTATAAAAACGTAGTACATGGTGGGGTCCGAACCTGGACTACCTACATAAAAGTACAAAGCAGGTACCACTAGATCACCGAGGCTTTTAGAAAAATAATTAATAGAATTTTGCTGAATTATCGAGCGTTTACTGTACTATCCTCATAGGGATTGAAAATCTGATACTTTAGCAATACTGAAGACCGGAAATATTTGATCTGTATTATTCGAACTCAGTTTAATGGAACGGTTGGCTGAAACCAATATTTGCGCATTGGTTATAATACATTATGACTAGCTTTCTGATTTTATAACATAGACAACTTTAAAAGAGAAAGAAACATACCCTATAAGACGTCCGTCGGTTAAAATGTAGCCTATGAGTTATTGTCATGTTTAAGCTATCTTACTGTACTCATCCAAATCCATCCACTGGCTTTTACGTGAAAGAGTAACAAACATCCATACATACATCCATCCACTACAAACTTTCGCATTTATAATATTAGTAATGATCTATTTTGTGCCCGTGATTTTTTCCACATTTGAATTTAAACTATATCACTATATATTATAAAACAAAGTCACTTTCTCTGTCCGTCCCTATGTCCCTATGTATGCTTAAATATTAAAGAGTACGCAACGGATTTTGATTCGGTTTTCTTAAACAATAGAGTGATCCAAGAGGAAGGTTTTTATGTATATAACATGTATAGTATACCCGTGCGAAGCCGGGGCAGGTCGCTAGTACATAATAAAACAGTAAAAGAGTGAATTATGTATGTTGATTGAGGATTTAAAAAAAATAATAGGACCTGACGAATCAAAACAGGCGGCAGAACTTATTTTTCGCATTTTTTAGAATTCTTGTTGTTTGATATTACTCTGACATAAAAGTAATCTTTCCTTTTTATTACATCACAACTAATACAAATACACATATACAATCACGCCAAGTTCTTTGCGAGGTAGGTAGATATAATCGAGTAGGTACCATGTGTCACGATTCTTACATACTTGTCTAACTTCCTCCACATTTATTACTCTCTCCATACAAATACGGGGACGGGGACAGACTGACAAAAATTCTAAAAAATGTTGTTTTGGTTTATGTACCTTGTTAATATACACATGCATTAAGTAAAAAGCGGTTATTTTTAATACCAAATACAGACACTCCTAATTTACTTATTTATTTATATGTATAGATATTTTGAATAAAGACAAATACGACAAAAACATTCAAATATATTTTTTCAAGGTAGGAAGGAACACTTTACTAATAGCCCAGCACCATTTTGTGTTTGTTTTAATCTGTCACTCGCAACAAGATGGCCGTACTAGTCACTATATTTCTGTACGCTGAGTTTTTTTTTCACATTATCCATACGTTATAATAGAAACAACTCATATGATACATCGTTAGAGACGTATTCTGACAAACTGAAGTAATAAAGAACTTTCCCGCGAAAATATATATCTATTGAATTTGAATAAATTTCAGACGATTTTGGAATAAATACATTTTCACAAAGAGACGTTGACAGAGATGTATGATGTTAAAAAAGCAGATAAGGTACAAAATGTGATTTATTTTCAACGAAACTATCACAAAAAGAAAAGATTAATCCCCTGTACTCGTCATTGTCTTTGAGTTTTAACTTTTTACTTTGTTTTTTTCCAAAAGGAGGATAATATGTTTAACTTGATTTATTTATTTCTTCCTGACATATATTTATTTATCCGTTCATTGTCATGGTTCCGTAGCATTGTCTATAAAAACGCCAAAAAATCAAGTTTGCTGTATGGGAGCAAATTTTATATATTTACTTTATACTGTTTTAGTATTAGTTTTTAATAACGGCAACAAAAATACATTAGGTATATGTGAAAATTTCAACCGTCTAACTATCATGGTTCATGAGATGCAGCCTAGTGGCATACAGACAGAAAGACGAACGGACAGATAATACAAAATAGTGATAGGGTTTTACCCTTTGGGTACGGAAGACTTAAAAGTATGTATGTATTAAAAAAACCAAATTATTTTTAAAAGAAATGTTCTAAGCCCTGAAACTACATCTCAGATTATACCCAGAAATAATTTCAGAATCGAAAGGCCACCATTTTTAAATCGCTAGTTGGAAAAGTCACTCTGTTGCGAACGGTTCGTGTGTAATAAACTTATCTGTACCGCACAGTCCATGCATAACATATATATGGCCGAAGAATTGTTCAATTTTAGTTTTTCACAATTTTATGACAGCGGTTTCACACACATTAATTATTAAAATAGGAAATATAGCAGAATAATATAAATCCACAGAGTCTTACTATTTTCTGAGATAAAAACAAGTACACTAGTCTTATTAGTAAGAGACAATCCTTGCCTGTAGACATTAAAACGTCTAGGTTGTGTAGCAAATAATAGCAAATGTAGCACATTTTGAACATTAACTTTAAAAATAATCACAAATACACGGGTCTCCTGATGGTAAGGAACAACCGTGGCCTATAGACACCATAGATGTTATTGGTGCACCGCTGCCCTGTGGTCGGGCTGTTATACCTTATGTACAAGTCTACCGGCTACCCTACCCTCCGAACTGAATCACGACAATATATAAATAAATAAATATTACTGGACATACTAAACACATTGATCTAACCCCAAAGTAAGAAAATTATATGATTGTGTTATGGGTATTAGACAACGATACTAATACATAGAAATACTTAAATAGATACAAGAATAAATTTAATAAATACCCAACAATGTCATTAAGGCGACAGGAATAGGTAAGGCGATGGATCCCTACCCGGGCGAGTTGCTGCACAGCACTCTACCACCAGTGGTCTTGTTGGCAATGACCTTGTTAACCTATGCTCGCCTCTTAAGAGCTGCCTGGTAGAAAGGCAGTTGGTCTATTCTACACATAGGACCCGGACTGCATAGTATAAAACAAAGTCATTTTCTCTGTCCCTATATTGCTATGTATGCTTAAATTTTTAAAACTACGCAACGGATTTTGATGCGGTTTTCTTAAATAAATAGAGCGATATAACATGTATATTCGTCCGAAGCCGGGGCGGATCGCTAGTTAATTTATAATTAATTAAACTTTTTACTATAACCTTTGTTAAATGGTAAAAACTTTTGAAATTAAAAATTAGATCTTAAATGATTCCTTATTTGCGAAAGTGTTTTAGTACCTACTATTGATACAAATAAACAAAATTGGAGTGTCTGTATGTAGTATTAAAATAACCGCTTTTTATTAAATGCATATTATGTATATTTACGAGGTACATATACCAAAACAGCATTTTTAGATTTTTTCTGTCTGTCTGTTTGTACCCGCTAATCTCTGAAAGGGCTGGGCCGATTTTGACGGGACTTTAACTGGCACTTGGGCTACTTTTATTTTGGAAATATATAAAATAAAATAATTATATAATAACGCGGACAAAGTCGCTGGCACAGCTAGTTTTATATATAGAAACCTCTATCCTTTGATAGAATTCTCATATTAAACTCGTCAGTCGTCAGATTATACCCATCGATCTTAGGAAGTTTTAAAAGCAAAAGTTGGAAAGCCAAGAAAGTTATGTGACGTGGATATAATATTACCTTCCGATGTTTTCGAAGTTCATATTCCCTGACAAGTCCAGGAGACTCGGAGCCATTAGAAATTCTTTAAAAATAAAAATTTCTAGATAATAACTTGGTTCTTTTTGGAAGTGTCTGATTATAGAATTGGTGTACCGGAATTTAAATGATTTTATTATATTTCTCTTTCCTCGTCCTATATGTATAGCCTTAGCCCAAGATTAGTGTAACTGTTATTACATACTTAATATAATAAATCTTCCTTCATAGCCTACGTATTTAGGGTTTCTTACCCAAAAAATAAGAAACGGAACCGCTGTCCGTCCGTCTGTCTGTCTGTCACCAGACTTTACCTCATAAACCGTGATAGCTAGACAGTTAAAACTTTCACAGATTATGTATTTCTGTTGCCGATATAACAACAAATACTAAAAACAGAATAAAATAAACATGTAAAGGATTCTCCCATACAACAAACTTATTTTTTTTGTCGTTTTTATCGATGGCACGGAACCCTTCGTACGCAAGTCCGACTCGCACTTGACGGATTGTTATTTTTATTAATATTTGCTTATTATACATCTCATAAGATCAGAGTCGGTTTTCTTACTTAGAGGATTTGACAAGAGCGCAAGATTTTACACAGCGACTGCCATCTGATCTCTGAAAACCGATAAACCAACCCGATCCTAGATTAGGTCGAATTCGAACATACATATTCGTGTTAACTTACGAGTTTTCCGTCAACGTTCTTACGCACTTAACTTAGAAAAACTTATTAATACCTACATAACGGTGTTCGACCTAGGATCAACGCTTTAAATACTAAAAAAAATGCTGCATAGTCTGTTTTTGACACCAAAGACATTTTTTTATTAAATACCAGGCTAAAATCCTTACCTATAGTTTTTAAGTACATTAATTATTATTTTATGAATTCAAAAATAATTGAATACACTTGATTATTTAATTAAAAACTTTTTTACACATTGTGAACAAACATTTTCATTTACGAGTAAAAGCTTATTTGACTGGATTAAAGTATATCTTAGAGAGCGATTCTGGTATAGTTTTTGACATTCTTATTAATATAATATGATTAATTAATTAACTTCATTGGATAGTGTAATGGTTTTTACAATTTTAAATTAACGATTATAGAATAAAATATTTCTAGTTTCAAAAAAAGCTTGAAAGTTGCAAGGTGAAGTAGGACCGACGCGACGTGACGCCACATTAAAGGTTCTATTTTTATTGCTTTGCTGCCATCTGTTGCACATTTAGTAAAATAGTTTTAATATTGTCGCACATCTCACCGTCTTTAACAGTGGTGTGAAAATGTTTCTGAAGGTGGCGTAGTTTTCAAGTTAATATTATTATTTTTCTTTCTTCATTCCAGATGTTTTGGTAAATATATACATATATTATATATTATATATATATATATATTTACCAAAACAAAGTGTATGCGACAACGCTAAATGCGCTCATAACATTTCAGTATAGGTCCTATACTGTAGGTTGCTGATACGGTAGACAAGTGAGTATTGCTATCGCCTTGCCTTATATATTACATTGGTTACTGTCATCGTAGTTGTAACCCGTAAACTCACTTGTGCAATACACCATAAATTATATATGCAAGTGTCTACATAAATGCAGCTCATTTCTTTGTCCTTTAAGTTTAAACGTCAGATTCATTTACCCACTTTCCTTTTTATGTAAAATGTATTGATACACATCTCTTGTTACACGATATCCAGTAACAGTTGCTAGAGTCATCTTTTTTTACAAATTGATGTCTTGTATTTCTCATTAACAAAAGATTCATTATCTTTAAAGATTCTTTACTCATATACTTATACACATAAGATAATATAATAGGGACCTAATAAAATATATTATGACTCAAAAATTATCGACAATTTTAATATTAATTAACTATTGTGTTCCATTTTTTCACGCTGATTCTGAAAAAAGTTTTTATTCTTTTGTATCTTTTAATTTATATACTTAGATTTATGTCATCAATTTAAGTTGATTTTTTTAGTAGATATTCTGATAAAGCTACATATACAAACTACGATTGAAGTTACGAGGTCTAAAAATTAAAATCAAGCCTACAATATTACACAGAGCCATCTATGAGAATTCCTTCAAATCTTTTTTATTGGACCTGTCTATACAGTGGTTCATTTTGCAAGAACTTTGAAAATAAGCGCCATCTGGCGACATTTTCCTAAATCAAATATATATGAAAATATTAACTGGTGGCGCTACATGCTCATTAACTTTCTGATCAACTTTTGATCGTCTTTTGATCATCTATGAGTTCATATGGCATATGAATGTGTTGAGGAAATTTCAGAAATACTACTTTTAAAGAATTAATTTTATTAATAAAAACTTGAATATTGGCAAAAATATTTATGGGGTATATTTCTTCAGCATTAAAGATTAGGTACACGTTATTTTTTTCGGCCATATCTAAATCACATGCATATTCCCTATTGTTGTTACAACTTAAATGAATTTCTGAAACACAAACTTAAACATTTTAGGACTTAAGTCGACCTGCTCCTACTACTCTTGTTGCTATTTGGGTCCATAAATATATTACAATAACGTGTATGTTAATACAAAAATGATAAATTGTTTGTTTAGTATTTAATCGAGCAAAGACGGCTAAGTATTTAACCGTCAATCTTTTTTATCTTGGCGGGAATTTTATACCTTGCTTACGCAAACCATTAAAGATTTGTTCCCATGCTATATTATTTTTATTTCTAGATTATTCTAAGAGTACTTACATGAATAACTTTCGCCTGCTCGTCTATAGCAGAAACTAATAATGTACGATGTTTTCTAGGCTTTTGTGCGTGTGTTTGTGCGTGTCTCTTACGTCTCCTCCGCCGTCTCTCCATTTCTAATTGTTCTGGCGTGTTCAACTCCCTCCTATCAACAATATCCTATATAAGAATACAATATTTCATAAAGGTATAGCCAATATACCGTGTAGGTATTTAGGATTAAATAATCCTCAAAATAATAGTCAAAAACTGTTTAGACAAAAACAGATAATTACGATTATTTATCTCGTTACCAATGAGAGCGTCCTCTAGGTACGAGTACAGGAGAGGTCTAACCGAAAAAAAGAAAAACCCCCCCTGGGTTGGAGACATCACAATAATAGTTTTTTGTAATGCACGTTTATGTGAACCATTTTTTTTCGTCGTTGTTGTGTTGCGTACAGAATAGGTAGCTGGTAGACTTCTCTCAGTCTCGGCCAGATCACTCGAAACACTCTAGGTGCTCTAGGTCTCTTACTGTCAAGAGAGCCGCGTGTCTGTTTGCCTCTTCTATAAAAAGGTCTCACAAAAAAAATGGACGCTCACATCAAACTATTTTTGTTTGTGTGCGGATTTTGTAGTACCAACAATAAATAAGTAATAAATAGAAAAGTGTAAAGATTAAATAAATATATTAAATATTGAAAAAATAAACACGAAAACATAGTAGAACGACGTAATTGGCTGGCAAGTCTACAAACCTTAAAATATTCTTTTTTTAAATTATTAAAAACGTCTTACCCATGATGTGTGTGTAGTTTTAGCTTCTTGTGTTTGTGTCTCGAGATCTCGTGCTCGCACCAATGAGAGGGTATTGCTTCGCCGGGACTTCCCACTATGGACGCCTCCTCTGAAAATAATTACTTATCAGTTAATTAATATTTTAAATAAAAAAGTACATGTGTTTCTAATTTATAATATGAATATGTGGAAGTTTCACCAAGCGCCAACGATGTACAATATAGAATTTATCAGTTAATAATTTTTCCTATATTAAATTCCTAACTTAAATATATTTTTGAGTGTTCTTACGTGACGGAAAAGATTGTGAGGAAACCCAGATTTGTGTATTCGAATTCAACCTAATTTAAAATTGAACCCGATTCGCCCTCTGGGTTGCACTTGCTGGGATAACACCGAAACGGGATAATCCTAGGTCGGAGAAGATTATTGGTTAAGTACTTTCTTCTTCGTCCTGGTATTATCCCGTTACTATATGAGATGATTTAAATTCATTTATTGGCAAAGTAGGGTTACAATTAGATGTTTTATTTTTAGATTTTATTTCACCATTTTTGGTATGCAAATATTAACATTACATAATATGTTTTTGGATTTAGTCAAAACATTGAAAATTAAATTAAGAAAGTATTAAATTTAATATCATAACAATACCTAATAATTTTTAAATTCCACATTGGGAAAGGTAAAAAAAAGATGAAATGTAACATAATAACATAATATACCAACAACAGATTTATTCCCGTGTTGGTCCGGGTTCTCTGTGTAGAATAGACCATCTGCCTCCCTACCAAGCAGCTCGTAAGAGGCGAGCGTAGGTTAACTGGGTCACTACCAACATGACCACTGGTGGTAGAGTGCTGTGCAACACTCGCCTGGGGAGGTATCCGCCGCCTTACGTATAATGACATTGTCGTGTTTCGGTCCGGAGGGTAAGGTAGCCAGTAGACTTGCACATAAGGTCTAACAGCCCGACCACAGGGCAGCGGCGCACCTACAACATCTATGGTGTCTACAGGTCACGGTTGTCTCTTACCATCAGGAGACCCGTGTGCCTGTTCGCTGTCTTATACTATAAAAAAAAAGAATGTGCAATTTTATTTCGTTTGAATTATATGATTGCAATGTTGGCGTTCTAAATATGAAAAATAATTACCATAAAATAAATCAAAAAGTTCACAAACAATATTATTCAAGAAGGTAAGCTGAACGAACAACGAAGCGGGTGCGACTCCGAGGATTTAAAAACTGTCCAGAGAAATAAATGTCATTTGGAACTGCGAGTTTTTGCCATTCGAATATAAATCATCTGTTTGAAATTATTTTTATAAGTACTAAAAGTTAAAAAAAAAACGCAAACATATTATTATTAGATTCTATTTTATTTTGTGATTATTTTAGTATAATAAGTTTATAATTTGTTTTTTTAAGTCTCTTGTAAGTTCTTTTCCAAAGTATTTTTATTTTGGAACATGAAAAAAATTATGTAGATATATAAAAGAATTAGATAAATAAAAGAATTTCGTGTTAGTAGACTATTTATAAATCAAAAATGTAAAAAGATTTTTATAATTTGTGTTTTTAGTTTTGTATTCGTTTGGTAAAGTTAAAAAATGTTTGACAAAACCTCATAAGTTCATTTAAATATCATTATGACTTTTTTACGTCATAATAAAATCTTGTAAAAAAAATGATAATTATAAAATTATACGAGTAAATATATTGTAGCACTTACACTTAAAGTCGACAAATATCGTTGCAATGCAACAAAGCGTAGATAAAAATGTGTTCCATGGTTAACTTCTAATGATACACGTCACGCTACGAAACGTTGGCAAACAACTGCAAAACAACTAAAAAAGTTTAATGACGTCGATGAATATACGCGCTGTAAAGTGTAAAGTATTTGATAGCTAAAGCAACGTCTTTGTCGACTTATACAAACGCTGTGCTACAAAACGTCGCTGTGTAGCAAAAAAAAGACGCTACGTACTTAGCACATCTAGGCTACGTAACATTGACTTTGTGATTTTAATGTGTTGTAACTTATAGCGCAGCAACCAACCAATCAATAACTTATCATATTTATTTATTTATAAAATAATACTCGGAGACGTCAGATACGGTGGGTTACATGCCAATAAGTATTTAAATATATTCTATATTATTCATCGTTGGCGCTTGATGAAACTTTGACATATTCATATTTTAAATGAAAAACACATGTACTTTTTCACAAATAACTTATAATTGAAATTTATCTTTCACATAGCCGAATGGTTACGCGTTTCACAGCATCAATAGGGCTAAATCTTGAGTTACTAACAATATTTCGGTTTGCGGTCGTTATTATAAACTAATGTCCTATAATATATTTTAATAATCCGACAAACTAAATGCGACGAAAAGTAGTAGGAAGAACCAAAATTTTCATAAAAAATCATCTGTTTTTTCTTTTCCGTCATCGGGAAGCCTATCAATAATCGCTCGCTTAAGTACCAATCCGGACGAGTCGTTGCAAGACTCTACCACCTAGTCAATGTCACGGTGTTGATGACAATAGAATCAGTGCTCGCCTCTTACGAGCTGTCTGGGTGGAAGGCAGTTGGCCTATTCAAGCCCCAACTAAGCTCAAAGTTTAAGTTTGTATAACATCATAATCTTTTTGTTGGGTGTTTATCAAATTTGGCTTGACTAACACAATAACTAATTTACTTTTTTGGGCTAGATCAATTTGTGTAATTAATCTAGGGAATTTTACTATTTTTTTATTTTCTAACTATACATTTATTAACGTAATTATAACATCAACATTTTCATAAATTTAATAAACACTCAGAAATGATCATCACATAAATGCTTTGTCGAGAATTCGGGCCTCTGCCCTCGAGGTGACTGTATAATTTATACATCAAACGAAGTATTTAATAAATCAATGAACTTGTATTAATTGCCGTCTTCATTTGAAATATTAATCTTTAAGAGTTTGGACTGCCAAGTTTTAAATAAGGGTAAAATGAATAATTAAAAGTGTGATCCTAAAAATATCACACTTAGAAGGATTTGTAATTGAGCTTCGCTTGCTTTAGAACAACTTCGATTATTTGATTATAAGGCCGTGTCAGAAACCTACCACGGTGCTTTAAGTGTTTACCTGAAACTTCGAGGTTAGTTGAGGCATGAATTCCTGGAATCAAACCTTATTAAATAAATTAAAGTGTATCAAAGTTTGAATTTAGCTTAAAGGTATAAATTCACCTTTATAGAGTCCAAACTTATATTATATAGCGATATTTTTATTATTACTTTTTTTTTACAGTATCAAGTAGGACATTTTTATTATATTTTGACATTGTGAATAATAAATATGGATATTATGCAATTAATAAATTATGAATGACATAAAATTATAAAGTAAAATTTGTTTTTGCAAAATAATTTGCTGGTAGAATTCAGTTTATTATATTTTTTTATATTCTTTTGAAATTTTGTATATTTGCAGGTCAATTAATTAAAAGTAGCTGAGTACATACTATAAAATTTATTGTAACAACTGTGAACTCTACTAAAAGCAAAAAAATGAACTTGAACTTGAGCGTATTTGGTGTCCGAATTTAGCACACGAGTTCCCTGGCTCAGTTCTCGGATCGGGCAAGTTATGAGTTTTTTTCATTTTCTCTAAAAACAGTTCTGTCACCTAATGGGACCTGCTATCGTCGGCTAATAGTAGGTGGCGATATTTTTTTAAAATTCTGTTATAAATTATATATTACTTATGGTCCCACCGGCGTATTAAAGTTTTGAACGAAGTTCCTTATCGCGCGTTGTGAAAGGACAACACGGAAAAAACTCACGAAAAAAGTTGGCAAGACACTTTTTGCTATAGTAATTCGGCGACGAAATACACATGCATTTTGTGGGTGTGTGTCATACACACAAACTTCGTTCCATCCGGGTGTCCCTTGACACCTCTTAACTTTTTTGAACACCTTGATATACTGATAAAAAGTACCCTTTGTCCTTCAATGTATTTTTTATGTTAAATTCACTAAGATAGGCAGCTGTTTTTTTATTGTTAATAATATATTATATAATTTTACGCAAACCCGTTTATTTATTTGCAAAAAATCTGAGCAAATTTACGAGATAAAAAGTGATTTAAGACTATAACTGTGAACATATTCAATATCCTTTTCATTATATACGGCTATAACAATAGCGGATACGCTGAATGCAGGTATAGCATGTAGACACATTTCAAATCCAGTCATTCAGTACTGCATCATGAATTAAAGCGAAAATGAAGTAGATGATATTGTTAGTTAGGGGTTTTAGCAGTCTTAGGGCCTTTTTTACCAAGTCTGAGTAAAGTATCAATTAACTACTCATTGATTAGTACTACTTGACGCATAAAACTATCAAGTAAATTAGTTCCATTTTACGTTACTCGGACTTTGTGAAATTGCATTCTGCATTTACTCATGAGTTAACTGAGCGATTAGCTTACTTGTAACTTTACTAAGAAGTGGTGAAAGAGAATGATGATATATTAAATTGAAGAAATACATATCGCGGACATCGCTTTTGTTACTACCATCAGATCTATGACATGGTTTTGCGACATCTCGTAGAATTGCAGAATCAACCGAGTTTATACTTTAAAGTTTTTTCTATTAATGTTGAAATGCGTTTCTTTGAATTCATATATTTTTACTACCGCGATTTATCCTGGATGGCAACGAACCTAATATCGTAGTTGAATATGTACATCTGCCTACCATCTCGGGACTACGGTCGTGAGTTTTTTTACATGAAAACGTGTATTACAGTAACAAGCAGCTGTTATGTATGTAATGTCGATTGGTGTTTACGATATATGTCTTATAGGGCAAGGTTACGAGCTTCGATGGCTGGATCCGTGCTATTTATGGCGCGAGAAATGCTACGGCTTATGCAGGTGCAACCTTCCGTCTTCCGATGGTGGTATTTAATTATAAAGAACTAGTTTTGTCCGCAATTTAATGTCTTAGATGGTTAAAAAAGTAGCTTTCTTGGCTTGATATTTGACTCTCGATACTATCTGCCTACCTCGCAAGGCATGGCGTGAATATAATATGGTACTATAAAAAGTAAAACTTATAATATAATCCATTTGATGGGTGTGTGTACGCGCGCGCATGTGTGTATGTGTGTAGACATATAATATATGTGTATATTGTGAATTTTTTACAGAATCTTCTAATAAAAACTATATTTTTGTGGTCTTACATTAGCCGCAGTAAGTACGCGTGCGTTACGTTCCACAACCGGAACAAACAACATGGTACGAAGTCCACAAAACCAATTGAAGCGGCGCAGGCGCACCGGTAATGGTTTGATAACCGCTACTAGGGTTGTCACAATCACGAAACTACGATTCACACCCTCCGTAATATAAGGGATCGAGTCAACATTTTTGTAAACTGTGATTTTAAATTATAAGGGCACAAAATGATATTCTTTACCGGTTAACGCTGACAGAAAGAGAAATTTCACAATAATAATTTAAACAATAAACATGTTATTTAAAAAAAAAAAACCCGATATAGAAATCCAGAATCTTTAATCTTCATTCAAAACAAAAAAACGAGTAGAATAGTACTAAAAACTCAGCTATATCATGTGCAATTAATAATGATTGAGGAAGTTTATATACTTTTGTTACTCTTTCACGCAAAAACTACTAAAGGAAAATACATCAGAACAACACATAAGGTTCTTTTTAAATGAATATAATAAAAAAAATACACGATAAGTACTATAAGTATGAAAAGCCCGGCGAAGCCGCGAACGGTAATAAATTGACTAAAACCAAGAATTTCCATCCAAAACGAAGTTTTTATTGTAATAACTTATCTTTAGGAAAAAAATATTACTATTTTTCATATACTCGTAATACCAAGCTTAACCTAGTGTTTAGATATGAGCATTAGAATTTCCGATTTTGGAACTAAAATTCAGGAACAAAATCAAAGACTTATTAAAAATTGTAGCGTGATAACAAAGTTTTTAAATGGCAAGAGACACTCTTGATGTTATAACAAGAAGCTTCTGTTAAGACTCTTTTGATATTATAAACAACCCTTCTAGATACATTGCCCTCCAGAACTAAACAAACTGTTTAAAACTGTCTTGTTAATGTTATGTTTGTAAGGCACTAAATCTTTACACAGACATGCACTATGAAAAGTTTTATTTGATGTATTTATTTAATAGAATGCTTATTAAGTTATTTAATGTTTTATTTTCATATCTTCTACTTTCAAAACATGTATATGATAATACTTACATCGAATAAAATTATTCTAATTCTAATTCTAAAAGGAAAACTTGTCGGATGTTTCAAAAATAATTGAAGTAAGTAATTAAGTAAAAAAGTACATGTGTCTTTGTTTGCATTTAAGGTATGAAAAGTAGTGTCGTTATTAACAATTTATTTAATCTAGACTTTAGACAGTATTAAATAATAGTCATTTTTATTATCTAAAAATTCTCCTATTACTTGCTTACATTTTTCTCCGTTCACTGTTATCAGCTGTCTAAATCCAGTCACTCCCATTACACGTATCTTTCCTCACTCTCTCCATTATTAAATAATCTAGGTTGACAGCCCTAAATGACAAAGAGGAATTGCTCTTGAAATGAAAACATGGACTTTGAAACTTGTAAGTCGGGCGAGCGTCGCGGGTGTCCTTATTGATAAAACAGCCGGGGCGATTACACAAAGACATTGTCTGAAATGCGATCACATGACAAACTCGCATACATTTACAACTGAATCATCATTATTCACTGGGAAATGGGATCAATGGCATGTTCAGTCTATTCGCGTTAAAAAATAGGTAATCATTAATCCAGCAACACGATCGAAAAATTAAATCGACGACATTAAAAATACGTCGTATATAAGAGGAACCTCATCTCTTTATTTTTGTTACACACTTACATAAATATAAAGCACAGATCCAACCTCAGGCACCGATACGTTATCCATATTAGCTGAAAAAGCTCATAAAACAACTTGCCCCAGGACATCATGTGTCACTCGGACACCGATTAAGTTTGACCATAGAAGCAATATACAATCAGTATAAAATCAATGCCACTTTTCGTTGTAATTTTATAACTCATGAACTGGCTTACCTATCCAAACCGTTGTCCGGACTAACTAGTAGATGGTTTATGTGAAGTTTGCACAAAATCGGTAGAGCAGTTCTTCATTTATCACAATTTTTGTATAAATAATTTTCAATAAATTGCGGATCATTTTATAAATTTGACAGCACATTCCCCGTGCTGTCAATTTGAACTTTTTTCAGTGTTGACAGTAAAAATATGTTATGTCATTCATGCCGTCATTTTATTTTGGACGTGCCTGGATTAAACAAAATTATATCGTATCGTAATATCGTAGATATTTTCAAGTAGGTGAAAACTTATTGTACTGACAAAAAGAACTACGGAGGCAAGCTCGGTCGCCCATGTATTAACCTTTTAACTCGGAACAACAGAATACTCTGACGACGTCAATAGTAAAACGTCAGCGTAACAAAAAAATATTTTGTGTCCTTTTAGTAATACTAAATCCGAAAAAATCATTGCGTCACATTCGAAATATTTATTATGTGCGTTTTCTGCTCAACGGAGCCGAAAAGTAGGGTAGGGTAGGGAAGGGTATATTTTATACTAGGCTTAATAAAAAATAAAATGGCCAAGTGAGAGTTGGACTCGCGCACGAAGGGTTATATTAATACACCAATATCCGTAAAAGCGGCAAATAGTCACGGTTTTGTATGGGAGCATCATTCTAGCCATTACGGATCATAAGATACAGCGTGGTGATAGACAGACGGACAGCAGAATCTTAGTAATAGGATTCTGATTTTATTACCATTTGGGTACAGAACCCTAATACCAATTAGTTATTTCTGTAATGCATATTAAAGTTACAAGTATATAAATGTATAATTAGCCGCAATCAGTAATTACACAATATTATAATTTCAATCATAGCAATCTATTTAATGGCCGTTTAGTCTGCAGATATATTCCACAAGGAAAACATCATCAACAACAATCTGCATGCTGATACGAATGGCAATCATTTAGCCTCTGTGATCGATTGGAGTCACGAGGTCCCGGGCTAGATTCCCGGGTAGGGTAACTTGTTCCCATAAGGTATTCAGAATATCTGAAAAACACAACATTGCCTGAGATTGGATTTGTGTCCGATATGGCGGCGGACTTCACACCTGTCACACACGGGACCTAATCGTCGGCTAACGTAGATGTATAATTATGTACCTGTGCCTACTTCTCCGGGGGTACGGCGTGAAGATATTTACATATTTAGGACTAGCTGTACCCGCGACTTTATTTAATTATTTTATTTTACACATTTCTAAAATAAAAGTAGCCTAAGCCGTTCCTTATTAAATTAGCTGTCTGCCAGTGAAAGTCCCGTCAAAATAGGTCCAGTCGTTTCAGAGATTAGCGGGTACATGTAGACAGACAAAAATTCTAAAAAAATGCTATTTTGTTTGTTTCTAAAAAGCGGTTATTTTAATATTACACATTGACATTTCAATTTTATTTATCTGTATAGATTTGCTAGATGCAGAAATGTTTTCCACTTAGCAGGCTTTATAACAACTTCAATTATACCAAGGAAACCCCTTTCTATTTTCATGAGTTTTATGCTTCGCGGGGTACTTTATCTTTCCGCATAAGAATTAAGTTTTCTCAAAGAAATTTCAGTAGTCGTGGTTTTAAGTCTACTTTCTGTAATAAAACTTATCTTTTATACATATAATAAAACTGTAACTGATCGCTGTCTGTGCATGGAAAAAATATTTAAAAAAACATAATGGGCGGGTTTTATATGAATTATAAACAATTTTTTTATTTTTCTGTTTGTCTGTACGTCTGTGCACGCTAATCTTAGAAACGGCTAAACCGATTTGGATGCAAGAAATATGTTGTCATGGTTTTTATTTCATTTAAGTCGGTTAAGAAATAAAGAAGTAATGTCAATTTATGTCAATCACGTAATATGCACATAAGGTCTAACAGCCCGACCTCAGGGCAGCGGCGCACCTACAACATCTATGGTGTCTATAGTCTTAGGCCCTCTTACCACCAGGAGAGCCTGTTCGCTGTCTTATCCCATAAAAAGGGGTGTGTTTTAGTGGAAAAAGGCACCAAGTGCCGACGATAGAAAACATAAATTCTATGTTGTAACAGGTAGAGTTGAAATTTGTAAGAGCAAACTTAGTTCTCATGCGGAATAATAAAATATGTCTCAAATTGTAAAATTGATTCAGTAAAAGAAGTTTTCTTAGTCACATATTTTAAGTCGAAAATATTATTTTACGATATAAAATAAAAGGAAACTCTCAATTAAAATGTATGTTACTTTGTTTCCGCGCAAATAATTAACAAAAGCAACCTCGACATATTTTCAATGGTAATTATATAGCCGATATGAAACGACTTGTATCAAAGAAACTTCGCTCGAAATATGAAAATTGTTGCATATTAATATTGAAGTCAGCTTTAAAAAATTTACAGTTCGTTTAAAATATTTTATTTCACGTCTCGGTAAACGGACGCAACGGATTTTAAACTTGCAGATAAATATGTTAATAAATATTCTCACATCATTAAAAACGGCCAAGCGCAAGCCTGACTCGCTCACGAAGTGTTCCGTACTATTGTCTTAAAATAAACGTCAAAAAACTCTTTTCTTGTATGATTATAGTATTTTATAGTGGCATCATATATGTACATTACCTATAAAAAATTAAACTGTCTAACTATCGGTTAATGCCTCAAAAAGACCAGCACTGAGCAGGTCATATCAAGAGGAGCACCATATCCTAAAACAGCGCCTTTCAAACTGTAGGTCAAGACCCCTGCTTGTCTCGGTTAATACGTCAAAAAGACCGGCACCGAGCAGCTCGTACTAAGACGAGCATTATATCCTAAAACAGCGTTTTAAAACTGTGGGTCGAGACCCCTACGGGGGTCGCGAAAGAAGGCAAGGTCCTAATTAAAGGTAGATCAAATTTTATTATTTCCTTGTCTTTCTTCAAAATAAGAGGTTCGCTAGAATCTTTCAACTTGTCGCGACCGCGACATCAAAAACACTGTTATAAAACAGTGGACTCAACAAAATAAAAAAGTTTTGCGATAACTCCCCCAGATTATTTGTCATTTAGCATTATCACCTAGTTATCCATAGACGTATATTACTAACCTAGGTAGATATTCCACGACCAAATCGCTCGTGTGTTATACGAGGGGGGTGTCAAAGGTCTCCGAAAATGGAGGAATCTAGGTATGTAGGAATCGTGACATTTGGCACTCGATACTCTCTACCTGCCTCGCAAGGGACTTGGCGTGAAGATATGTATGTATTTTATACCATCAAGGTTATATTTGTTCGCCTCGCTTTATTATAAAAAAGAGCATACTTCTACGCTTTTTAGGGTTCCGTACTTAAAGGGTAAAAACGGGAGCTTATTACTGCTGCTAGCCCGTCTGTCTGTCACCATGCTATATCTCATATTCATGTAACAAGCGTGATTGTTTTGCCGTTTTCATATTTAGGAGTACGGGACTCTTGATGCACGAGACCGACTCGCACTTGGTCGGTTTTATTAAATACAATAATTACAAAAATTACCCACGGCTAATGGAGAACCTGTTTGCTAAATTCGAGTGAACAATACTGTGTATTGAGTAACACGTGACCTTCACAATGACAATGGGGAGCTACCACACACGTGGCTTTTTCATATGTGACAGTGGCAGGTGTACGAATTACAATCGGCCCTGAGCCCTACATTCAATCTAATACCTTTAAACGAGCAATTCTTGTGTAAATAAATTTTGAATGTCTTGAAATTTTGTATTTTCAGGTTTCTTTTATTAATCGTGTTTTCATGGGATAAAAACCTTTATCACTACAATACAAAGCTAAATTTCGCCAATTTCTGGTAAGTTAGTATAGCTCAGTTGGGAAATCGGGCGCCTTAATACGCAGAATCCCAAGTTTAAAACCCAGTCTGTTCGATACTTTTTTTTCCTTTTTTTTTTGAGTTCCTTCTTTTTGTCTTTTTGTGAGAAAACTGTTCCTGGAGGCCCTACAGAAACAAGAAAAACATTGTAAATGATGTCAAATACAATTTAAAAAAAATGTGATGTACTAACCAAACACCGAACAAAGCTCGGTCATCCAGGGACTTCTTTCTACATAACTGAACCATCGGAGCATGATTGTAGTCATTTAATAAAATAGTAAAAGTTAGCAAACTATATGCCTGTGTTAGTCATACTAACACAGACATACTTTAATGGATACCACAATCAAACGAAAAAATCCAGATAAGGAAATATAGATATAGAATACACAAACGCTTGCGCCCGTAGGGAAGCGAACCCGAGCCTCGAGGTTGGTGTGGTGGTAGCGTTAGATTGGGGTTCCCCTCGACCAATGATAATATATGGTATTACTGGTATTACCATATATTATTATTTATTGAACGTTACCAAATAGATATATTGACCAACATTTGCTTTTTTTGTGACTCTGTGAAATTTATTCAGTTAGTAATTTATAATTATTATACAAAGCCTTGGCTTATCCCTCGTGACATAATTATTTAGCTTTTAAAAAGCAGTATATTAAATTCTTTTTAAGTGTCTACTGTCTAATTTATTTCTGTGATGGAATAATTCTAATCAGTTTAGTATTTTTGATAAATAAATATAATCAAAGCTTATAAACAAACTGCGAACTTTAATAATGTGTATTCGCTTATATTTTTTATATTGTATATACTTAATATTACAATAAGATTTTGTTAATAAAATTAACTGATTATTTTTTAACAAAAATTAGGGTGAGGGCAAACGGGCGTAATTAAGTTAGACGTAAGTTCACATATTTTGAGTCGCTCAATAATTTATTTCCAAAATTCAGTTAGGCGGCCGGACAGATTGACATTACTTTACACTATATCCAACGTTAGTTGGTACCCCTAAACCTACGTAGTACATAGATTTTTGCCTCACCCCCTTACTCAATTAATTATTTCTTTTTATTAGAATATATAAATAGAAATAATGCAAGCGGTCCAACTAATTTTAAGAAATTTCTTTGAAATTAAATGTATAAAAATTTCTCGGATGCTTTCACGCAATTCAAATAATTGATCTCGTTTGAACTTACCCTAAAGTAAAACAAGATGGCGGCGACGAGTGAACTTCTCATCCAGACGTTATTCGTAATTTAAAATTAAATTTTGTTATTCTCTTTAATGTGGAATATTATTAGCTGTATCTAATGTTCTTAAATTATTATCTATCGTAGTGATGCATTATATGTCTAAACATATTTTAGATATACATTTATTCGGAAATGCACAGATAAACAAATATATAATAGGACAGATAATTAAATTCACGAGAAATGTCAACCCTATTTGTGAAAGCAATGTACATAACAACTGTTACCTTGTTTTCTTGCACGACAGTAACGTTATTGACCACCGTACGATACCACACAATCCACAAAATGTTGTTTAACGTAAACGAGCTGAATAGGTGCATGTGTATTCGTATCCTTGTACATTGGAGTGACCTGGAATAAAATAACAGTTTTTAGTGACATCTAGCGGGTAATTTTCACAACTCATATACAATGAGAGAAGTTCTTACTAGAATTTAGTTGTTAAGACGTACTCATTATTAAAAAAAAACGAGTCTTGGCGGGAACGCGGAATGGAGCGGTTCACTGTGAAATATTATTTCTCAAAAATTGTGTTTTAGTGGTGTTTTATTTTTAAAAATGGTGGGGTTTTTATCATAAAACATTTAATAATATGCATCAGTGGAGATATGTGATATCTGGCGGTGAAAAGTGTCGTTTCGTGTTCCCGCCAATATTCCATAATATTTCTGGTAAAGTTCCCACAGATTTACCAGAAGTCCGTCATCTCATTTTCCATGGAATCATCTTATCACCCTCATCTTCCATGGATATACAATAATTAATAAAAAAATAATTTACCTAAGACTAGTCTGTATGGACAAAGTTCCCTTGCCTTTCCTTAAATGGGAAGAATTTACAAAAAAAAAAAGTTTTATATTTTAGACGATAATAGGTAATTAGTGTTCCTTGTGTTTTTGAAGTAGTGCAGTATTTCGGGCGGTGACAAATCCATCAACCATTTTGTGTTGAAGGTACTGTCTGAAAATCAACTTACTTAAAGTTACAAAGGAAAAAGTTTCATGTTTTAGGCTAAAATAATTAGTGTTCTTTGTGTTTTTGAACTAGTATTAAATCTATTATTGCGGAATGTCTTCATAAATATTGTAATAACATTTTATGTAATTAAACCATTATTTCAGTGTATTTAAACTTTCAATTCTTAATATTGCCATCAATGTTTCCTATTTTTTATATTTTTTTTAATAACTTATTTCTATTGCTAAAAATATCTTGCTTCAATTTTTTTTAAACTAAAGCTTTCCATAGTTATTTACTAATTATACTAAATAAGGGTATAAACGCATCATCGACTCACTTCTTAGGGTTCCGTATCCAAAAGGTAACAATGGAACCCTATTTCATTATCCGTTTGTCCGCGTCATTCATAATGGATGAATAAAAATTACACATGATGATTTCTTTCTCCACTATCTAATGGACTAAACATAATAAGTCCCCATGACGCTCGAATAACTGCACATTTAGCTTAATTGGCTCCCTTACTATTATAAGATTGGCACAAGTTTTGATTAACATTTCAGAAAAGTTTATCTGTGTGATGATTTCTTTTTGCGATACTTTTGAATAAGAGAACTTTGATTTTTCTATGTTTCTTTTTCAGTAAGTTTATAATTTTCTGAGTTACTTAAATTTATTTGGTACCTATTTTTAGGAACTTTTAACGAAAAGTTATTAAAGTCACTTAAAATAACATGATATAAGATTTTCAAGATCTATTACGGTCTATAACTAAAAGAGATACGATTTACTTCATGTTGTCAGTAAGTTAAGTAGGTTTTAACCATAAATCTAAAGGTATCTAGAAAAGAATAGAATAAAAAATACATCTACACAAATAAATAAAATTGGAGTGAGTGTTGTGAGTATGTAATATTAAAATAAACGCTTTTTACCAAATGCACATATTATGTACTAGCTGTCCGCCCGCGACTTCGCGCGCGTGAGTTATTTTAATAATACAGACAACTTTCAAAGGGACACAAGGGAAAAGACATTTTTCCAACTTATAATACTAATCGCTTAAAAACATACCCTCTTTTTAATTTAGTCGGTTAAAAAGTAGCCTATGTCTTTTCTCAAGGTCTACTCTATCTCTGTACAAAATTTCATCAAAATCGATTTGGTGGTTTAGGCGTAAAAGCGTAACATACAGATAGACAGACAGACAGAGTTACTTTCGCATTTATAATATTAGTACGAATATTTACAAGGTACATGTACCAAATCGGTATTTTTTTTATAATTTTTGTCTGTCTAATCTCAGAAACGGCTGAACAAATAAAAACAGGATTTTCACTGGCAAATAGCTAATGCAATAAGAAACGTCTTAGGCTACTTTTATTTGAGAATTTTATTTTAGAAATGTATGAAATAAAATAATTAATATAAAAAAACGCGGACGAAATTGCTGGCGCAGTTAGTATAAGTTGAAACTTAGAGACTAAATGATACACAAAGGCGGCCTTATCGATAAGTGATCTCTTCCAGGCAACCTTAAGGTGTGGAACAAAACTCAACGAAAAATTGTTCAAAGGTTCTCTAAACATAAACATAGCATATTATCCGAAGATTATACTCCTAATCTGACCTGCCCCCAATATTAATCTTTATAGTTTCTAATAAGGAATTACTTGGGTGTTTTATTTTGACATTTTTAACTCCTCAAAGCCGTCAGAAAGAGAGATCGGCCAGTTTAGAATGTGTTAGGAACGCTACAGATTTTGGACATGTCGTTGTTCGTAGTATAATCTTCGAATAGTGCCTATAGCTTCATGTGATTATGCTAGGTACAAACAAAACAAATGAAAGCGAACGGGATGAACCTTTTTTTCAATTGGTTGGTCACGAAAAGAGTTTGGACGCTTTTTTAGCGCTTTACCGTATCGCTTTCAGTGGCTTGGTTTTGATCGACAAAAAAAACTAAGGCAATCTCTTTGTCTATCACATAAAACATTGATTTTACAATTTTGATATATTCCATCTTTCTTTCCTATCCCTACTAATTATAAATGCGAAAGTAAGTCTGTCTGTCTCTCTGTCGGTTACGTTTTCACGCCTAAACCACTGAAACGATTTTGCTGAAATTTAGTACAAAGAGAGTTAACCTTGAGGAAGAACATAGGTTTTTTAACTGATTGCATAAAAATGGGGTATGTTTTAAGCAGAAACGCGCTTTGGACTTCTATTTTCTTTAGTCCAGGTTCGAACCCCGCCATGTAACAAAGAGCTTTGTAATTTTATGTAGACTTTCTGAGTGTTCTTACAGTAAACATTATGAGGAAACCCGGATTTAGATATATAAATTAGACATAACTATTGAGCCTAGTTTCATTTCTGAGTTGTCAGATGGCAGTTGCTCTGCGTAAAAACTGGTGTCCTAGTCAAATCCTCTGGATTAGGTAGCCGACCCCGATATAATACGGGATAAGTTTACATTTATAACTCGAGATCTGCCAGACCAATTTTCATAGTATTCGATGGATTTGTCTCCACCCCAAATATCATAATAGACCTTAAAAACACTAGATGAATAAACAATTATGAACAATGAATTATTTTCAATAAATAATTAGTACATGTCAAACATTTGTTGTCCATACTGTCAAATACTGAAAGTAAAGATTGACATTGTCTGTATTTTTTTAAATCAATTAAAAAGGTTGAATAATGCATTAAGCAGT
>DVZL01000254.1:0-25686 GCA_018236625.1 Lasaia peninsularis
GTCTATAGGCGACGTGTATTTCTTACCATCAGGAAATCCGTCTGCTTGTTTGCCTTCCAATATCATAAAAAAAAGTATTTTTAATCGTATAGAAAAGAGTGAATGAAACGGGACTGCTCGTTTATTATATTATAGCCAGGTTTACATTTAGTTAAGTTGTTAACGGGATAACCTTCCTCGGAACATGGCGCAATTTCGATAGTTTTGGCGTGAATGGCGGCCGGGATACAGAGAGACAGATAAACAAAAACAAAATGAATGTATTCTGCTGCCAGTTTTCAGTCGCCTATTTTATTAAATACTTTCAATTACTGTTTCTATGGTTATGAATAGGAAAATACATCAAAAAGTGAAAAAAAAACGGATGTCAGGACTATTTATATTTACCAAAAGTCTTATTACTTTATTTTTGAATTCCATTTGTACCAACTGCTTGATGCTGAAATCAAATGTGTTTTACAACTGGTGTTTTATTCGGGATGTTGTTTTAACACATTTTTAGTTGTGATGACGCTGGACTATGCAACAAACAGACGATAATAAACATGGGTTAATTTTGTTTTATATTGAAGGTAACTGTTGCCCGTGGTTACACGTGTTGAAGTTATTTAATCCAAGTAGTTATGAAATTCGTAAAAATAATTTTTTGATGTATGTAGGTAATGTAGGCAGAGAGTATGGAGAGCCAAGTGTCACGATTCCTACATACTTGCCTAGCTTCCTCCGAATTCGTTACTCTCTTCATACAAACACCCCGGTTTCTGAGATTTTCGACACCATCCTTGGATAAAACACGAGCAATTTGTTTGTGGAATGTCAACCTTGGACTCCCCGGGTATCTATATATCCGGGTATTGTATTGCATCTGTTTTTTCAATCTTTCATTATTTTCACATGCCCGAATCATCTATTAGTTCGTACAAATAGACGTAGTGGTAAAGTTTCACGACCATTTGCCTAGATTAGTGCCACTAGCGTACCTACCTATTCCTACCGACATAACATCAGTGCTTGCCTTTGACGTGGAGAGTAAGTAGACGGTAAACACGCTTGCACGAGGCTTTACATTTTGGTCTCAGGTTAGAATTACTTCTTTAATTGTTCTCTAAAAGTTCCTTTACACCTATTATCCCCGAAGGGGTAGGCAGAGGTGTGCTAGTATATGCACGACTCGTAAGTCCAGTAGATATACTAGCACACCCATGATTAGCCAAGGTACTAGGGCCCTGTTGTGATAGTTGGCAAGCCTATCGCCACTGCGGGTACATTCCAGTCCCGGGCAATGCGATGTTTACTCAGAAAACTTTGAAAAACATTTAAGAAAAGTTGCCCGACCTGGGAATTAAACCCGGGACCCCACGTGGCTAACGGTCTTAACAGGCGACACCTGTACCGTTACACCACAGTTACATTTTTAAAAAGTAGTGTGACAGCACCCTAAAACGTAAAATCCAATTTCAAGAATGTTACGGCTACGGACAAAGAACCGTGACTCGATTATACTATAGCAGCAATTGACAACTCACAAGTAACTGCTGCTGCTTAGTGGTAAGTCGTATCCCAAGTAGGTATCTACGCTTAGTACCACTGGGTCGAGAACAAAATGACGAGATACAAACATCTATGTTCATTACACAAATGTCTGTCCCCGTCGTGAATGGAACCCGAGTCTTGCGGTTAGTCCATGTACGCTATCATGTACGCTAGTTACTCGACCAACGAGGCAGTAGTTATTATGGTATTGATATTGAACTGTAATGAGACAGGAAACAAGCACACAGGTCTCCTGATGATAAGATACAATCGCGCCCTATAGACCTCTACCCACCCTTTCGGGATATAGGCGTGACGATATTTTTTATAGATTCCAAAACAGACGTCCATATTTTTAAAAGCTTTTATTTAACTTGCAATATATGTATGTAAGTATGTATTCGGGTGAAATCCTAGAACTCAATTTTGAAGAAGATATTTTCAGCCGATTGAGCAGAAATGTTGTATACACGTTCAGCTTGGATGACAATGCACGGTAAGGTACGTGACGTCATTCTATATCAATATGATGGACTAACCAAGATGGAGGAATAGTTATTTTTAATACACTTCGACAATATGGATAGGCTAACAAAGGGCTCGTTGAGAGCAACTCGAAAAATAATTAGACGTAATTCTAAATCCAACATGGCTGACTATCCAAGATGGCGGAATAGTTATTTATAATGCACTTCTATATTTCTAGCGCGACATTCTTTTTTTAGAGCGTTTAAATAAAAGCTTTTTTTAATTATTTTTTTACATTTCATTTATTTAATCTAATGTTTTTCTGTTGGAAATCTATTGCTCCAAGAATGTGTGATGACTCCAGCCATGTACGCATGGTAGTCGGTATTATAATAATATATCTTGCGATTGCAGTGATGAACCAGTTTATCGTCAGCTGAATTAATGTTATTGACAGAAGCAATGTCAACATGGCCGCCATGCATGACTAATAATAGCTACACGATATACATTCTAATACGGTATTTGTACTTCCATTATATAAAGTTTACATGGTTTATATATCAACTATGTCTCCTCTGCTTTCGAGTGTATTCATTGTCCGACTTTGATATTGGGGTCACGTCTTCGATTGCCGGATAGAGCAACATGTTTTAGTGTTTTTTCAGACAGATTCAAAAAATAAAACGTTGTCTAATTTGTGCCCGCTGTGGCGACGGACGGACGGATTTCACATTATGGGGTACGAATATCTTCGGCTAATCCTGGATGCATATGTACCTCTGTCTACCATTTCAGGGATATGGGCGTAATGATATTTATTTTTTATATCAAATATGATTATGGCTTACACCAACGGATACTTGTACTGCGAGATAACGTTTTGTACATTTTTCAAGCTATTTTTGAACATAAGAGCATTACAAGTTAAGCTACTTTATAGAAATAATAGCCACCTTATAACTATAAGATTCTTATAGTCAGAATACTTTATTCACATAGACTATATACTCAAACACGTGTTATTGTGCGTGTATTAATAAAATATTAGTACTTTAATAAAATATCGACGATATTAATATAAAAATCGAACTAGTACGGGTGATACTGCCGCACGAATGGTTTCGTATCAATTATCTGTAAATACATTGCATGGAAACCTCTTTTTAATATTTATCTTATTATATTTTTAGTGTTTGTTGTTCTATACCTGAATAAACTTAATAATCACACTGACTTGAAAATACAGATATCTATAATAATAATAATATTTTTTTACTCGGTCTTTAAGTGTATAAATACCAGCGCAAAGCTGAGTAAAGAAATAAATATTTTCGAAAACAATTTCTTATATTTATTTTAGAGGGTAACCAAAAATAATATTTATATATTTTTTTAATTTAAAGATTATCGAAAGGATTATAAGTGGGCTGGGCCGATAAGTTATATTAAAACAAAGATATCTATACAAATGAATTAAATTGGAGTGACATATACCACAACAGTCTTTTTTAAGATGTTTGTATGTCCGTCAGTCTGTCTGTCTGTCGGTTGGACCAATTTTCACGGAATTTTCACTGACAGACAGCTGATGTAATAAGAAACGGCTTAGGACACTTTTATTTTAGAAATGTGGAAAATAAAATAATTAAATAGAAAAGCGAACGAAACCGCGGGCACAGCTAGCAATAAATAAATAAGAAAAACAAGTTAATACTCTGCAATGAGTGTTTAAGTAGTCTCAGCTTGTATCGGGACCGAAATCTCGACGCTGGTTTTCGGAGGGTCTCTTCAGATAATTTCCGTCGGGAATCGAACCCGAGCCTCTTAGCTAGTCGGTTGCATAAGGCATGTCTGCTAACCCTTTGCCCAACGAGGCTGTATCGATTATAATTATGATATATGAACAAGTTTATCATGAGCGGAATTAATGTTATTCACATGAGCAATGTCAACATGGCCGCGGTGTTGTGGGAGTTTGTTAAATAGTGTTTATGATATATTTATGACTAGCTGTGCTCGCAACTTCATCCGTATTTTTATTTAAATATTTTATCTTATACATTTCAAAAATAAAGGTAACATAAGGCATTCCTTGTTACATTAGTTGTTTGCCAATAAAAGTCCCGTCAAAATCAGTCCAGTCATATATAGACAGACAGTTATACAGATAGACAGACGAAATTTCTAAAAGTACCTACTATTTTGGTATATGTACCTTGTACATATTAATTTAGTAAAAGCGGTCATTATAATATTACGAGTATATACCTACAGACACTTCAATTTTATTTATTTGTATATATATTTTATACATTTATAAAGTAAAAGTAGCCTCGGCCATTCCTTATTACATCAGATAGATAGTGACTATAAGATAGTGACTGACTTTCACTGACAGATATCTAATCTACGAAGAAAAGGCTTAGGCTACTTTGATTTTAGAAATTTATTTTAGAAATGTAAAAAATAAATTACTTTAATAAAAACGCGAACGACGTCGCGGACACAGCTAGTCTTCTATACTAATATTATAAAGAGGAAAAGTTTGTTTGTTTGTTTGTTTTAATAATATAATAATAATAATTTATTTCAGAAAAAAAAAAGTTTACATTAAACATTGAGGGCTGGAGTTATTCTTTTAGGCATAAAATGCCTGTGCCAGAATAATCCGCTCTTCTAAGTTTACATTACATTTTCTTAATACCTGTGTAATTTATTAATTTTTTTTATTTGAGGGTTAGGAGTAAAGCTTAGTATTGAACTCATATCTTGTCAAAATAAAAAAATGGAGTAAATATAAAATCAGAGCTGGTTGTGCTTGCTGTTTAAATCCACAAGGGTGGCAATAATTGAATATAAATAACAAATTAAATACATATCAACTTTTTGCCCTGTGCACATTGTTTTAATTGAAAAAAAGTAACATGATTTTTAAGCATTAAGTTATTGGTTTTTCTATAATTAAATACACTCTGAAATAGAAACTGATAATTTTAAGTAAAAAAAATATATAGGCTATCACTTTTTTATGTTGAAAAAAATAGAGTGTTGTGGGTTCTATAAATATTTTGCAATTTATTAACACTTGTGTTATTGTAACATATTATCTTGTCTCCTCTAAGTTTTTTTAATTATATCAAAAAAAGCCAAAACCATTCCAAATACGTAAATATTAAAAAAATAGTAATAAATATGATTGACTTACTTTTGATAAGCCTCTAATTTGACGATTGAGATATATCTTTAATAGAATCACTCAAAATGATGGTTCTTTATGCATGTACAATTGGCTTTATATTTCTTTGGGGTTGGATTGTTAATTAAATAATACCTCAATTATATTTAAATCTGTAGCTTTTAAAAGATATGAGAAAAAGGGATCTTGTATGTTTGCAAACACCTATAAATACATTACTATTTCATTCCAAACCAACCTTTTCTAGATAAATATGATGAATTTGTATATTATCTAGTATATTTTACCATATTTTTATAGATTTTTGGAATGCAGGATTGAAATACTGTAATAATTCATAAACATACATCCATCTTTCGGACAAAACATAAAATGTTTGAACAAATAATCATGTGTTAGTTTTAATTTTTTAAATTTGGGATAGTGATACTGGCCAGAAACACTATTTTTTCTTATATATGTGCAACTCCAGGACACAGAAAATTTACCTGACTACTTATAAACTAAATAGGTGTAAATTAGGCATAAGTGACATCAAACACTCCCAGCTATATTGACATGGGTTTTAAATTTTTTTAAATATGTTTCTCATAATTATTGAGCTTTTTTGATATTGTTATTATTGATATTATGTATATATTGTTGTTCAATCTGTTAAATATTTATAGACTGATTAAATCTGCATTTCAAATGTATAATAAAAATATCAATGTTTTTAGATGGATTTTCCAATCTGGACATGTTTGATCTCGAAAAGGACCTCCCAGATGAATTAATGGGTGGTTCATGGGGTGAACAGCCAGGTGTCACGGGGCCAAAACCCCCCGCACAAGGCCCTGGTCCTGGGGGGCAAATGGCCCAACAACTTAATGGAGATGATCCGACAGCTGCTATGCAGAGACAGATAAATAATCATCTTATACAACAAGTGAGTATCTTTAAATAATTTCTGTTAAAAGATGTTGTTGAAGTTTTCCTTTGACCCAAATGTTGGCAACTTCTGAACATTTGTTTACATAATTTATACCTTTTCGTGACAGATAGTATAATGATGTACTAAGTTATATGTTTGAAAATGCTTACCAAGTAAAACTATGTCTTAGGAGTTGCTGAAAAGGTCATAACGATTGCCATATTTAAAAAAAGCTTTAGAAATGGCTACTTAAAATGTCCTTTTCAAAATAAATAAAAAGCTGTAGTGTTTGTTTGTAAACATATATATCATAGATAAACATAGTCTTATCCCATTTTTATATCAGATGATATACGGTCTACCTAATGTAAAGGGTATGACAAGGGTGTCAAGTTTTTATACAGGGTTACCTAGTGTCACCTTTATTTTATTTTTCTCTTTGTGGTGTAACGGTATGGTGACAACCTGTTAAGTCGTTAGCCACATAGTGTCCCGGATTCAATTCCCAGGTTGGGCAATTTTTCTTAATGTTTTTCAAATTATTCTGTGTAAGCATTCCAATATTTGTGAAGTTAATAAGGTTGTTAACTTAAATGTTAGAAAAATAATAATACTACAGGCACTCAACAATTGAATGGTAATGGATTCTGCAACAAACAACACAATTAATAACATATTTTAAAATTTTTAATTTAAGTTTTTTAAATACTTGGTGAGATTCTATGCCAAATAAATAGTTGCATTATGACAACTTTAATTATTTTTTGGCAAGTTATATCTATTTATGCTAAATTTCTGTAGAATATAATAAATTTATGTGTCTATATTTTCTTGAATCTTGAATTAAATTATCCCCCACTCATTTTGACTTATTGAATTAGTGTTTAAGTAAGAAATATTTTTTATGAAGAAAACTAATGATGTATTATTTCGTTTGCTGGTCTTTTCACAGGGCAACAAAGGTGGCTTAGTAGGCCACAACAACGCTTTAGGATTAAATAGTTTAGGTAGTAAGAGTCCTAATTTACAATCACCACCCAATGTTTCGGTATCCAAGGATCTCATGGGTGGCATCCATCAACAACTTATACCAAATACAAGTCATCCAAATCAACTTCATTCACCAATGCCAATGAGTTCTATTCAAGGTAAGTATAGGAAAATTTTCATATGTAGTATTTTAGTATTAAGGCCTGTGTTTTGTGTTTTTTTAAGCAAGAATTTGAATTTTCAACCACTATATTAGTACCCTTAAGACAATTCCTTGTCTATGTCGAAACAAAACTGACATATTTTTTTTTGAAATTGAGTTCTTGATACCTTCTTACATTCACTGTTAATTAATGTATATTTTAAATTAAGATTCATACTGTCATGCCAAAAAATATTTACGTTTCTATCTTTTTCTTGATGTCTTATTCTTTGCTCCATGTACCATTTTAGTTTGTATAGTTTTATGAGTTGCCTTGATCCCTACTAGTAATTTGCATCTATGCTAATCAAAACAAGTGTTGTATTTCTCTTTATCTTTGTGAAAAGTAACCTTCCTTTAACACAAAACACCTCTCTCATTTGCTAGCCTGAGATATCTCACCAGCACACTGCTTGCTTTACCCGTTGTTTTATTCGCACTCAATATTTTGGTGATATGTTCAATTGTTGTCTTTCAATGTACTATATGTAGATTAATGAGTGCCTTTCATAATCTGCCTACCTGTTAGGTTTACTAACAGGTCTACTGGCAGTTCTGTTTTTATGAAAAAATACTGGACCAATGCAGGAAATATAATAAAAAAACTTTGTGTAAATGATGTTGTGAGGAGGAAGAAAGGCAGACAATAGACACCAAGTTTCGCATATTGTGATGTGGATATTTTTTGATAAATAAAACTAGCCCCACTAACTGTTAATTAATTAAAACATTACTGAATCATTTGAATATTTAAATATAATTTTTAACTACCAATATGATTTATATATTCTGGCTAAAAAGTTCTGTTCTGAAATGAAATTTTATATAAATAAAAACCATATAAGTAATACTACTTTATTAGTAAAATTTATTTTTGGTTATTCTAATCAAATCACGTCATATTTTATTTCTCTTACATAAAATACTCTACGGTTTCTAAATTTTAATTTTATTTTAGGTGGAATGAACGTGGCAAATGTTGGTGGCAATATGGTAGTGACAAATAGTAATATGACTGGTGCAAGTATGCTAGGAGGTGGAATAATCAATAATGTGAACAAACAGCTGCCAACACTCATGGGTAGCAATCACCATGGTACGCCTCAACACCATCCGCACCCGCAGGTGAGTTTCGGGTTTTAGATTAAAAATATACTAAATATTTTTTATTCATGTAAAAAGTGTTTTATTGATCACCGAAATTAACAAACTCCTCCAGACCAACTATTCAAATTGATTTGCATGTAAAGTCCATTCGTTTAGATAGTGTCAGGACGCATTTGTGGTTATTATAATTAATTCTTGAAGATAAAATACAAATGTAAATTACATCCAGGTTAGGTTGCAAAGATAATTTTGAAGAAACTACTTCTAATATTACTTATATTTTTCGCCTATTTTGTGTTTATTATTATTATATATTATTCTTAAATCCAAATTTAATCGACACAAAAAAATTTTCTCTTATAGATTTTTAGCTTTTTTAATTTAGTTTCATAGATTATATGATAGTGAAATATCAGAGTTTAATTAGATATATGCAGAGCACATCCTGTCAAAGTGTAAACAGTGCTTATGTGCCTCTATGGAGTGCACGCCCTGCGGTATCCCCACTATATTAGAAGTGTTTGTGATAGGTGCAATTACGTTCATTTTAACACAATGCCGATTAACATTTTATTATAATTTCTTTAAACGTTTTCAAAATGTAAATTTTTTTATTGTTGGTTTTCTATATGTTTTTTGAAACATATATTTTTAGTATATAGTATCAGACCCATCAATCACAACTTTTCACTGTTATGCTTCGATTTCAAGTGAAAATTGATAAAATACCTGAGGACCAATGTGGCACACAGCTGCTTTGGCATCGTTCGACACAGAGCGACACGAGTGCTTGAAAGCGACCGTATCTAAGCGAATGGACTTTACATGCGTATGTAGCGCGCAAACAAAGCGTTTAACGCGCGATCACCGCGTGTAACAGTTTTACGTTCTTTGGTGTTCAAGAATTTTTCGCTTGCTTCTTCATAAAGCACTCTATTAATTTGACAGTAAAATCGTGCACACATTCTTTTTACATAACTTATAAGTTGATTCGCTACTTGTGCGTTATATCGAATGAAGTAAAAGGTAGTGTTGTTCGTGATTTACGTGCGAACGCTGGATAAAGATATGAATGTTTCTTTTCGCCCCCCAATCCGCCCAGCGATATGTTATTTCTAATAGCTTAGGAGATTTGAAATTGATTAACCAAAGCTTTCTTTAATAGTGATATTCAACCACCCAAAAATTTAGAGTTTGATTAGGAATCATTAATGTGTTCACCATAAATATCTCACATTACGCCCCCATATTTCCCTTCCTGTTTTAAGTTACCATCAAGAAAAAAGAGGTATATATAATATCAGTTACAGATTATATTTTTTGTCAAAAATCACAAAATGAAATGTTATTAAAAAAATAAAATATGCTAATAAACTTTATCCAGTTTATATTGCAAATGTTTTGTTATTATTTAGGTAGGTTTGACAGCTGCAACACTGAATGTGTAGTCCTAAAAGTTGTCTAATATTTTCTTAGGCCATGCAGAACGGTCCACCGCTCGGTGTCCGTGTGGGTAGCGTGGGGGGCGTCGGTGTCGGCGTGGGGGTCGGTATGCAGGCGCCTAACATGCGCGGTGGCCTGACGCACGGTGGTCACGTGACGCATGGAGGTCACGCGGGGCACGCGACGCACGCGGGCCATGCGGGTCACGGGGGCCATGCGCGGATGGGCGCGCCGGGCGGCGGGGGCCATCCGTTGGCGCCGTTCCATCCGACCTACGGCCAGCCCGCGGCAGGCGGGGGCGCAGCGGCGCGGGCGGCGGGCGTTCGGTTCGGCCCCCCCGCCGAGACCGGGGGCGGCGCCGCACAGGCCGTGCCGCCCGCGCCCTCGCCGCAGACGCCCGGGGCACCCGCCGGCGGACAGGTCAGTGTTTGCTTGATCATGTTTTGTACTCTTAATTGTGAAGTCAAATGCTGGCTCATGTTGAAAGTAACTGAAAATTCAAGGAATTTTTAAGAGAAAGCATTTCACACAACACAAGAAAACACATATGCATTCTGCAGTATGGAAACAAATAACACAAAATTATTTTTTTTATTGAAGAATGTATATTACTTGTTATTGAACTTATGTTAACGCACGTTACGTTAACTTTCGTTAGACAATTTACTAATTCAGAGTCTATCTAAATAAATAAATTGTGTGATGTTTATTCTGTGTATAACCTTAATTATTTAGTTACACTAATTTTTAGACTAGTCTTATTTTCGCAAAACACGATGCGATCAAATACGCCAACCAAAAAAAAAAGTTTAAGAAACGTAGCGCTATAGTGTGTGGGTGGTGTCCCGACAGTCGCAGCCGCAAGCGGCGACGCAGTCCGCGTCGGCGGCGCCGCAGCAGCAGGGCGGCACGGGCTCCATAGCGGACCCGGAGAAACGGAAACTCATCCAGCAGCAACTCGTGCTGTTGCTGCACGCGCACAAGTGCCAGCGCCGCGAGTCACAGGCCAACGGCGAGACCTGGCAGTGCACGCTGCCACACTGCAAGACCATGAAGGGCGTGCTCAACCATATGATGTCTTGTCAGGTGAGAGGGGCACGCACACACATGCACCAATACATACATAAATATTTTATGAATATGTAACTTTTCTACCATACATATGTTATACTTAAAAATTAAGCATCTGAACTATCAAAATGTATGGAGCTGTTGTTAGCGTCTCTTGGATAATGAAAATAATATAAAACAATTTAATTTTTAGAATTTGTCCCTGATACTACTCTCATAATACAATAATAATAATGTATGTGTAAAACACTTAAAAGTAACTATATAACATTTCTGTTTGTAGGCTGGCAAGAACTGTGGAGTACCTCACTGTTCCTCATCAAGACAAATCATAAATCACTGGAAACATTGCAATAAGAATGACTGTCCTGTATGTTTACCGTTAAAACAGGCAGATCGGACCAGAACTAACACCATGAATGGTAAGTGATTACGTTGTACCAGTCTCTTTAGTATATATTTATCTATTTCAATACACATATATTCTGCATTATTTGACATTCACGATTCATTTAACTTTTTTTATTTTGAATGAATGATTTATTTTGACTGAATACTGTGTCATGGAAATCATTTTTTTTTTAATTTGTATAATTTGTGTAATCTGGTTGCAATGTAATGCTGATTTGATAATGTTATATTTAGCGGTGGCGGTTTCCCACTCGACGACGGGAGTAGGTGTGGGCGTGGGTAACGTTACTGCCGCAGGGGTAGGCGTGGGCGTGGGCTCGGTGAGTGTCAACGTGGCGCCCACCCCTGCACCGAACGCACTGCCCGCGGTCAATCAGCTACCAGGTGATGATCTCAAATTTTGCACAAAATAACGTAATCACAATTTTTTTATAAGTGTGTGTCATAAGTCCTAACTCATAAGATAATCAAAAAATATATTTAATGTAACATTAAAAAAATCCTTATTAAAAAATGAAACGCATTTTATTTTACCAAAGTCATAAAAAAGAAGCCTAAACAAAATTTATTTTAAATTTTTGAAGTAATATTTATATATTTTTTTCCTGTCTACAAAGTCGAAACATCAGGGCGAGTCCGCAATTAGAATATCTATGGAACTTACATATATGATTTATAATAAATTTCATTTAGTTGAGATTACTTTTGCTTTAATAATTGTCACTCATAATTCATAATGATTATATAGGTGGAGTGTCTGCTCCTGCGGGCGCAACAGGAACGGTTGGTGGTGTGGGCGGTGTAGGCGGCGTGGGCAGTGTGGGCGGCGCTGGCGGCGTGAGCATGGGCGGCGGCGCAGACATGAAGCGCGCGTACGAGGCTCTAGGCATTGCGTGTCCAACGTCCGTGGGCGTCACGGGAGGGTTCTCACGCGCGCAGCTCCGCCTCCCCGCGCCCCAGCCGCCGCTGCTGTTCCCGCACCAACCTGATCTACCACACCAACAGCAACAACAACAACAACAGCTGGTTAGTTATGACAAATATATATAACACATTTTATTGTTCAATATAACGCGACGTCCTTCATTTTTCATTTAAATAAGATGTTTGTTGAAAGCTGACGAGTGATATAATAGGTAGTCTATTAAGTCGGATCATGTTTAAGCTACAAAGTTTATCGTGTATTTAATAATAGTGGATATCATTTTGAAAGATTTGGATTAGTATTTATACTGCAGAAAAATATGTCGATCAGATTGGCTAATTTTATCTCAACATTCTAATGCCATTGGTTAATATACATTTATGTTTATAGATGAGTGCGGGCACGCTACAACTCCCTGGCGGCACGGTGACCGCCAATCCCGTCTCTGGCACGAAAGAATGGCACCAGTCTATAACGCCTGATCTCAGAAACCACCTCGTTCATAAACTGTAAGTCATACATACTGTTATATACATAAATATATTTAAAATGTTAGTTTATAACTCAAATATTTAAAATCTGCGTATAGTCTATTACCTGGACAAAAAAAAAGTAGGTAATTAAAATGAAATCGCGGGTAAAGATAGTTGTTATCATTTAAAAAGTTGATTGGTTTATTGAAAATGCAATCTGCAAAATGATGTAAATTTATATTATTTTGTAGGGTCCAAGCCATTTTTCCGACACCAGATCCGACGGCAATGCAAGACAAACGTATGCATAACCTGGTCGCGTACGCGAGGAAGGTCGAAGGTGACATGTATGAGATGGCAAGCACGCGATCAGAATACTATCATCTATTAGCAGAGAAAATATACAAGATACAGAAGGAGTTGGAGGAGAAACGACAGAAACGGAAAGAGCAGCAGATGCAACAAGCGCAGGCGCAAGCGAGTCAGCTGGCAGGCGTAGGCGCAGGGGTAGGAGTTGGAGCAGGCGTGGGTGTGGGCGCGGGAGTTGGCGTGGGCGCAGGAGTGGGCGTGGGTGGTGGCGTGCGCGGAGTGGCTCCGGTCCGGCCGGCGCTTCCCGCGCAGCCCGCGCTTGCCGCCATGCGCATCCCCTCGCCTGGCATGCCACTTAACATGCCTGTCAACAGGATGTACCAACCTAACCTTGTCGGGCCGCCAGGACCTAGCCCCAATCAGGTAACCTATTACACAGATAAATTAAAGATATCCTAAGTTTAAATAAAAGAGCTAGAATCTCTGAATCACTAGAAATCCAATTTACCTATTTTTTTTATCATAACTTACCATACTATGAGAAAGTGAAACCGTGGAGACCTGTCAGAATTAATAATATATTTTTAATTGATCATACCGTTTATTACATGTAAAAATCGGTTATTAAAATAGTAATTCATATATTCCCAATGTATATCGTGCAAATACTAATAAAAATTTACCGTTTACTAATCGGAACGTTTGTCTATAATAACATTATAATGAAGGCAAAGCCAATTAAAATTAATACAAAAATTAGAATGTTAAATAACGTGTAATATTTCGCAGATGCCGCATACACCAAACGGAGGTAACGTGAGCATCGGGAGCATGAGCAACCCGGGCATGTCGCCGTTCGGCCAGGCCATGCAGTCGCCGGCGCCGCAGTACCCGCTGCCGACCAACGGGCCCGCGCCGCTCGCGTCCCCCAGCGGTGTGGACAGCAAGCGCCCGCCCACCGCCAGCCCCTTCCCCGCGCCTCGCACCGCCTCCCCCGCGACACCCCTGCCGCACGCCTCGCCCGCGCCCGACCGCCCGCCCTCCGCCGCTCCCGCGCTCTCGGTGCCGCACCCCGCGCAGCCGCCCGACGACACGCCGCCGGACGTCAAGCCCGACGTGCGGATCAAAGAGGAACCCGAGGAGGCCGAGTGCGGCGGAAAGGGCGTGCGTGACGAGATCACCCCGGACCCCTTCGCGACACAACCCTCCGCGCCCGCACCGGCCCCGCCCGCGGCGCAAGTCGACATCAAACGCGAAATCAAGGAGGAGCCCAGCGACGCGCCCACCGAGGAGGAACGTGGGCCTCGGAAGGCGTTCGCGTTCAAACCTGAAGATCTCCGCGCCGCACTGTTACCCACTCTAGAGAAACTGTTCCGGCTAGACCCCGAGTCGCTACCGTTCCGTCAACCGGTGGACGCGACGGCGCTCGGCATCCCGGACTACTTCGACATCGTGACGCGGCCCATTGACTTGTCGACCATCAAGATGAAGCTGGACCGCGGCGAGTACAAGGACCCCTGGGAGTACGTCGACGATGTTTGGCTCATGTTCGAGAACGCTTGGCTGTACAATCGCAAGAATTCAAGGGTCTACAAGTACTGTACCAAGGTAAAATACTACTTTCAATTGCATTATTTGTACGTAAATTCCAGAAATACTGTCATGATGATTCAACTAGCAGATTATAGTAAAATTATGATATTGTTTATATTAATAACCATAGTTAATTATTTTATTTGCAAAAGGACCCGTGATTCTCCTGGCATTAATAAATAAGGTCATTAGATAGTTTTACAAACTCTAGTTTGCAATCATGACTATCCTATAACAGGCAATATGTATTACATAACGTCACGAAACGTGTTTACTTGTTTACATTTCGATACTCGGTTTAATGTCCGAGTAAGTTTTTGTCGAAATTTGTAATATATCGTCTAGGAATTTCAATACATAATCGCAATTTTTCAAAAAATAATTAAAACATACTGGGATTTGAATTAGCACCTCTTTGTCTCTAAAAATTTCCCTTATTCGTTTCAATTGTAGCTGAGATACAACGCTCCATTACAGATGAAGTAATACATGTTTTCTTTTCTAGCTGTCAGAGGTGTTCGAAGTTGAAATAGATCCAGTAATGCAAAGCCTCGGTTATTGCTGCGGTAGAAAATACACCTTCAACCCGCAAGTGCTGTGCTGTTACGGCAAGCAGCTGTGCACTATACCGAGAGATGCCAAATATTTCAGTTATCAAAACAGGTTAGTTTTATTTCTATTCTTTACTGGATTTATAATGCAGACAGTGTTGTTTAAATCGGAAAATTCTAACTCAGAACAATACCTTCGGTGTAATGTCATTATCGCTGATGATTATCCGTATGAAAGAATACTCAAGAATGCTTTCTGGTTTGAACATAAAACAAATAAAATACTAGCACGCTCATATGCCCAAAGGAGTGGGCAGATGTACACTTATGCGTCGACGATTAACCCACGATATTAGGTCCCATGGCATAAAAAAAATTGTTTTTGAATCAACATGTCTAGAGTCTATGCAACTGAAATAGAAATGCATTCGCGAAAGAGTTTCCTTGAGTGTACTAAAATAAGTTACCATTCCTTCGCTGGTCCGACTTAGACGGGTTTTATTATTTCATATAAGATTTATGGTGTTATGGACATAAATTATTAATACCTTGACATTGGAACGGAGGTTTTGTTTTGAGTAAGCATAAAAATACCACTTTATGACTACTGTGCAATGTGTACAAAACAATATGAGACTAAATAAAAGACCTTTCTTTAAATATTTTGTTTTAAAACATTAGAAAAAAAGTCTTAAATCTCAATTTTCACATTTTTACTGCAAAATATACTTTCTAATTCATTTTTTTGATTTCGAATGGTTTTATTTACTCTGTCTTACTGTTTATAATTTAACACTATAACTAAGGCGGTGCCATACATACCTTAAAATGCGAAATTAATGAAAGATATAATGTTATTTAGATATAAGTAGTAGATAGAGACGCCACAGGCTTAGAGTGGTCACGTATTGGGGGTAAACATGGCAAAAATATCGCGATTCCATCAAGATTACCTCACCAGAGTAAAACATTTGTAGATGGAAAATATAATAATCCAAATCTATAGGTTAAAAATATTTTAAATCAATTTTAGTTATCATTACTTTAAAACATGTTGGAAAAGTCCGCGCGTTACTTTCGTGTCTGGCGCCGACTTAGAAATAGTTTTCTTTGGTTTATTTAATGAGGAGTAGTTACGAAGCATTTTATGAGCACCAAATTCTAGTAGCTCTATTAAAAGTCAACATATTTTAGTAGTATACATCTGTATTAACATTGTATACACTATTTCAGATTCTTCTAGATACATTTTGGGACAGACAAAATGTCATCAATAGCTATAACTTAGTAACTTGTAATTACGCATCCTGGCAGACTTTCGGGATTATATATTATTTGACTAAACCAAGTAAATCAAATATGCTTAGGTATTACCTAATAGCCTACAAGAAAGGTCACATTAATTTATTTTTATATAATTTATGGCAATTATCTCTGATCTACGTAAGTTATGAAGAAATATGTTTTAAAATGCATCCAAATCTTTTAGTCAGTCACACAAACTACCAACATACTCACATTTAACTTTTGTGATGAAGATTGGATGAAAATTATTTCCTTATGTCATTATCACTATTTTTTCTATATAACATAAAATAATTTTAGATTACTCTATATTTAAATGAATGGAATCGACAATCTTAAAAGTGGATTGTCTTGTAAAGTGCTTCGTAATTACATACATGGTATCATCATGTTATGTTAAATATAACTGGTACTTATTTTGAGATTTCCACATACTCATTACTATAATGTGTAACGCCATACATGTGTGTATTTCATAGTGTGAATTAATGTTTAATCTCATTCTCCTGTGGATTACTACTACTCTCCATCAATACTTGTAGCTTCCTCCCGCTTTTGTAGTTGGGCCATCAAGCTAATACTATGTTCAGGCACAGTCAATTGTCCGACAGTTATTTGGATGCTTTCATGTTACATCAAAAGTATCAACTGCCAAAAAACGTCATGTTTGTTGATATGCTTAAGAGAAAAAGTAATTAATTTTAACTTCTGAACCAATGTTATGCCTTTTGATCAATCAAAAGTAAAAATCAAAGTTTTCAGAATTTGCTTCCTAGAAAAGGAGAATTTTATTCTGTATTATCAATACGCCTGGGCAGTTCGGAACTCTTTATGTCTTAGAAGTAAATGCAGTTATAATACTCTGCTTGTTTACGTTTATATGCTAAGATGTTAGAAGGATATGTTATTTTAATCAAGATACTTATCAGCGATAATGAAAAGCATATATATAAAATAAGTAACTACTTTTTCTCTAAAGCTAATCTAAATTTAATTTCCAAAATTTATAAATTTAATTAGAGTTATACTTTTCCATAAAAAAATGATATAGTTGTTAAGTCTTTTGAGATGTTTTTATTTTGTATTGTTGATGAAACATTGATTGTACCCTGAACGTGTAGCCTGTGCTACTTTCGTGTCTCACATCACAATCAACATATAAAAACATCACCATTGTCTGTCTATATACTAATCCCTTTTATGTTGTTATTGCTTACTAATTTTTTTTCGCCCTCCACGCACGTCCTTGCCTGCACACAAACGTTCCTGTCACGCTTCACATCTACCATCGCTACACGGATGAACCTTGTGCAATAAAGTCTAAAAGCATATGGGGTTGTGTCCGATAGATACACCTTCTGCCAGAAATGCTTCAACGACATCCAGGGCGACACCGTTACGCTCGGCGACGACCCGCTGCAGTCTCAGACGTAAGCCATTTTTTTTTATTTTCTATTGTAACTTAATTTAAATTTTACGTGTCCGGATGACTTATAGAAACTGGAATGTCTCAAAGATAATCTAAACCAAAAGAAAAAATACGAATAAATAAAATTGAAGTGTCGATTCGTAAAGTTAAATGACCGCTTTTTATTAAATGCATATTTATGTTTATAAGGTACATATGTCAAAATATTTTTTAGAATGTCTATCTGTCTGTTTATACCCGCTAATCTCTGAGAGGATTGGGCTGATTTTGATGGGACTTTCACTGGCAGATAGCTAATTTAATAAGGAACAGCTTAGGCTACTTATATTTTAGAATTTTATTTTAGAAATGTATTTATTATTAATATGAGTAATAATAAAATAATTAAGTAAAAATTCGGACGAACTCGCGCGCACAGCTAGTACATATACTACAGTTTTACTTTTCTTAAAACTTATTGACCCAAAAAATATATGTGTCTATATAATGACATACCAAATTGTATATTTAGGACAAAGCACAAATGACAGTTATTTGCCTATAACGATATAGACTTTATAGACTTTATAATATACATATTAATGATTGTATAGACTGTTATTGATCCATCGCTATTTTATTTAGAGGTTGTTTGTTTTGTTGTTTACACATAACTGTTTTATAATGCTATCAAATACAATATTTCAGAGCAATCAAAAAAGATCAGTTTAAAGAGATGAAGAATGACCACTTGGAACAGGAGCCATTTGTGGTTTGCATAGACTGCGGAAGAAAGCAGCACCAGATATGTGTGTTGCACCATGACCAAATATGGCCTCAAGGCTTTTGCTGTGATAACTGTTTAAAGAAAAAAGGTGCGAAGCGGAAAGAGAACAAGTTTAGTGCTAAGAAACTGCCCACATCTAAATTAGGCATTTATATAGAAACAAGAGTTAATAATTTCCTTAAGAAAAAAGAGGCTGGTGCCGGTGATGTGCATATCAGAGTTGTGGCGTCGTCGGAGAAGGTATGTACTATGTATTTTATTTATTTATTTAGTTTTATTTACAGTATATATAAAAATTACAGGAAGTCGCTAAGAAAAAAATGTGCCACTATAAAAAGAAAACGATGCTACGTAACACGTTGTTTGTACCCCCTTCCTGTCCCTGATTACAGAGCTGTCCACATTGTGTAAGCTTGCACCAGCTGTAATGTCGGGGAAACATTTTTGGAGTTCTTGTTCTAGATCAGTTGTAATATATCTGTAGCATTATTTCTTCCTCGCATCATGCTCTTTGGCGAAGCATATGCAGTGTGAAATAATAACAAATTTACTTTTCAGATGGTAGAAGTGAAACCAGGCATGAAGTCCAGGTTTGTGGATCACGGAGAACTGTGTCGTGAATTCCCGTATCGGGCTAAAGCTTTATTTGCATTTGAAGAGGTTGATGGGACTGATGTGTGTTTCTTTGGGATGCATGTGCAGGTCAGTTTTATATATTTTTATATTATGAAACGAATGATCCATAACCACAAGAAGTGTATGTCGAATATAAATACCCAAAATTTTAAGAAGTGTATTGAAAGTTTAAGGCTAAGGTCTCCATTCTGTTTGATTATTTTTCGAAAATGTGCTATTTAAAACTACAAATTGATTATTATTCGTATCATAAAACTTATTGGAATGATTTTACATGGATGTGTTATTAAAGGAAAATAATGTATGTACTTTGGGGACATTTTAATTCAAATTTAACATACATATAAAAAAAAGGCGAACGTGCCTACACATTTTCGCGGTGCAATGTTATGGTGTAGTTTTTGTATGGAGATATTAAAGATAGCCGCGGGCAACATCTAGTATGTAAATAAATACATATTCTCGGAACCCATTGTTTAAGGAATTTATTTACATGACATATGTTGTGGGTTAATATATATAATGTCGAATGAAATTAAATGCCCTGCGCAGTTGGGGTTGGTTTGTTAGATGAATTTATAAATAATGCCTAATCATAGATTTTTTGAGAAATGTTAACTAAAACTTAACGTCATTGATAGGTCAAAATCGTCTTTTATCATTGAATACTAAAATATTTAGAAAATTAAATATTCAGAGATTTTAGATAAGTCATAATTAACTCGTTGGCAAATCCGATTCTCGCATTAAATATTTTCGAGACATTGCAGAAGAAACTCGTTTTTAAAGCCATCTTTATAAGATATTTAGTGAGCACTTTATGATAGACTAACCTAAATTTTTTTTTAGGAATATGGGAGTGAAAGTCCATCGCCGAATACGAGGCGAGTCTACATAGCATATCTTGATTCAGTACATTTCTTCCAACCGAAGCAGTACAGGACTGCGGTGTATCATGAGATTTTATTAGGATATTTGGATTACGCCAAGCAATTGGGCTACACTATGGCTCATATATGGGCGTGTCCACCGTCAGAGGGAGACGACTATATTTTTCACTGCCATCCGCCTGAACAAAGGATACCAAAACCTAAAAGATTACAAGAGTGGTATAAAAAAATGTTAGATAAGGGTATAATTGAAAGGATAATATTAGATTACAAAGACATTCTCAAACAAGCCATGGAGGACAATATCTCGTCAGCGGCGGAACTGCCGTACTTTGAAGGTGATTTCTGGCCAAATGTTTTAGAAGAATCCATCAAGGAGTTAGACCAAGAAGAGGAGGAGAAGAGAAAACAAGCAGAGGCCGCCGAGGCTGTGGTCAGTATTTCTTGAAAACATATTATAAGGAGAAAATGGTAGCACATTATTAGAAGTAGAATCGTTATCTCTTTAGTTACCATACAATTGTAATTTTTTGTTCAATATTTTGTTGATGTCTACGGTTTAATATCCTAACTCTTGAGTGATGATGAATCACGTAAACTTCAGAAGGGCTGGGCGGGGCTTACAACTTATTGTGGTAAATATATGTCATATTTTGGGGGACACTTATACATCTTATAGAGAAACTTTATTTGGAATACATTCATATGAATTCGTATTATTCGTGCAAACTATGATCATGTAATGCCGTTTTCTCCAATAAACTGGGTTTGATACAAATCATTACGATCCATTTTTTGTTCAATATTTCACGATTAACATTCTCTCATCGTCATACATTTTTTACTAATCCATACATTCGTATGGATGGAGATTTGAGAGAATCTAACATGCTTTTAGATATTCCAGTCTTCTGAAGAAAACGAACAAGGACCCGATGGCAAAAAGAAAGGTCAGAAGAAGGCGAAGAAGTCGAACAAATCAAAGGCAGCCCAGAGAAAAAATAGTAAAAAACACAGCGACCAGCAGCAAGGAAGTGATCTCAGTGCGAAGATATTCGCAACTATGGAGAAGCACAAGGAAGTGTTCTTCGTGATAAGGCTACATTCCGCACAGTCAGCGGCGAGTTTAGCGGTGAGTATTTTGCTTCTTGTGTGTATCGTGCTTACTTTACTATCTTTAACTTTACGTCCTACGTCCCTTTAACCTTACGTACTAACGTCCATCCATACATACTTAATATAAGTAGAAGTATAAACATAATATAAGTAAGATTAACATTACTTTCTTGAAAAAATATGCGAAAGAAATAGGTAGGACATCCTATTAATGTCGTTTTGTTGTTAACAGCCAATTCAAGACCCTGACCCGCATATAAACTGCGACCTGATGGACGGCCGCGACGCCTTCCTGACGATGGCTCGCGACAGGCACTACGAGTTCTCGTCGACGCGGCGCGCCCGATTTTCAACTCTGTGCATGCTGTACGAGCTGCACAACCAAGGCCAGGACAAATTCGTATACACCTGCAACAGCTGCAAGTCTCACGTCGAGACGAGGTACCACTGCACCGTCTGCGACGATTTCGACCTATGCGTGCCCTGCTACGACAAGGAGGGTCACCCCCACAAGATGGAGAAGCTCGGCCTCGACCTCGACGTGGGCTCCTCGCCGGGCGACCTCAAGCAGGCCAACCCACAGGAGGCGCGCAAGCTCTCCATCCAGCGGTGCATACAGTCGTTGGTGCACGCGTGCCAGTGCCGAGACGCCAACTGCCGCCTACCTTCATGTCAGAAGATGAAGCGCGTCGTCACACACACCAAGATCTGCAAGCGAAAGACGAAGGGCGACTGTCCTATCTGCAAGCAGCTGATCGCGCTGTGCTGTTACCACGCGAAACACTGCCAAGAGACCAAGTGTTCGGTGCCTTTCTGCAGCAGTATCAAGCAGAAGTTGAAGCAGCAACAGGTGCAGCAGCGCGTGCAGCAGCAGCAGTTGCTGCGGCGGCGCATGGCGGCCATGAACACGCGGGGTCCGGGCGCGGCCAGCCCGCCCCCTGCGCCCGCGCTCGCGTCGCCGCCGCCCGCCAAGCCCGCCGCGCACGTGCCCCACAACGTGCAGAAGGCGCTACAGCAGGTCCGTATCGTACACGCACCACAATAGCTTTCATTCAATCATACTATAACCACAAATACTAATGTGCCTTTCCAGATAAAACTCACATATTATGTTTTATTATTTGGATGTTTTATGCGTGTATAGAATATGGCCGGACTGGTTGAATCTTATTATTCAAATAGAAAACTAATTGCTAACCAAAAAGTGCCATAATTATTTTGTATTCTTATGTTACAACATATAAATAAGATTCGGAAAATTTATGAAAATTGCAATGATGATATGATATGAATTACAAATATACACGGGTGGTGGTAGCGGTTACATCGACCTTGAAAGAAACTAATGTATATACTGCTTTTTCCATGAAATATTATTTTTTTTACAATGCAAAACCGGGCAGTTATTCTAATCGATTAACATTAAAATATCGATTTGAATATTAACGACGTCATATTTATTTGTTTCACTTGTGATTATATGAATTAAACATAAGTAGCGGTGCTAGGAATAAACCAGTTTTAATTTGAAGTTATGGTCAACTATGATAATATAATTAACTAGCTGTTGCTTGCGGCTTCGCCCGCGTGTACAAACAAAATCTAGGCAATGAAAACGAATAGGTTACATTTATTTATCATCAAAACATTTCCATATAAATATTCTTCCCCTCCTCTAACCTTTCCTCCTCTCCTTTTTGTGAAGTAAAAGTAGCCTTTGTCCTTCCTCAAGGTCTACTCTATCTGTGTACTAAATTTCATCACTTATTATATTAGTACGGACTTTCGCATTTATTATTTTGATACGATTTTGATATCTGAAAATAAATAACGAAAGTTGATATATCGCGGGAAAAATATCGATATTTTTAGCCCAAGCGTGTCGATATATTTTTAGTGTATAGGTCCAAATATATGTATATTTTAATATGTATGTATTTCGGGTATGAGCTCTCAAAGCTGGTGTATGGAGGTCTCCCGCGATCATAATCGTCCGGCGGCAAAATGCTTGCACGTGGTAGCCGCTTGAGCTGATGTCACAATTTGCATGAACGGCGGCGCCACCGCTAGATGGCGTGATAACGACGTGACTCCGACCTGACCGCTAATCCACTACCTACTTACCATCATGTGGTCACATGAAGCTATAAGTACCTACTAGCTGGAGGTAATAGGCTTACCCCAATAGTATTGCTATCTCACTCTAGACTGGCCACCCTCTTTTTCTGAGTAACTTAAGCCTTTTAGCCTTGATGATGCTGAAAAAAAAATCAAAAATAATTATACCCAAGTACTTATTATGTGAAAAAATACTGTTTTTTTTCTATTTAAAATATGAATCTCTCTTTCTAAGTTTAATGGCTAATTTCTAAATAGCAAGTTCAAGCCCTTATGATGCTTTAAAAAGCGATCCCGGTCAGCTATTTCAAAAATAAAATTCATTTATACGTATTATGTAAAAAATTACATGTGTTTTTTTTTCATTTTAAATATTAGTCTCTCTTTCTAAGTTAAATTGCCAATTCCTAAATAACAAGTTTTAGCCCTTACGATACCGTAAAAAGCGATCCCGGTCAGCTATTTCAACAATAAAATTCATTTAATTATACCTATTATGTAAAAAATTACGTGCGTGTTTTTTCGTTTAAAATATAAATCTCTGAGCTAAAAAGTAACGAGGTATTAAACGAGTGAGATAGCCGGCCATACGAGAATGAAATTAATCTCAAATGTCCCGGAGAACTTCGTTCCACCCGTACCTAAAATGTAGGAAAACGCAATAATTATTTCACCTTATAAACTTTATCTTTAAGTGATTGTTTTTGTTATGATGTTCTGTGTACAGTTAAGAATTAAATAAATAAATAATTCGAAACCAAAATTATTCAAATAGGTCCAGCTGTTCTCTACTTTTAGCGAGACTAACAGAGAGCAATTCATTTGTATATACCCAAGTGAAGATAAAGAGTCAAACGGGTAATCTCTTAGCATTGGCATTTATATCCTGCAGATATAATACAAGTTGTTTGTTCGTATATGGACTGGAGCCTTTAAAATTTAGAAATTATTATAACAACTTAATAAAAGTACCTTCACGCCTATTATCCCCGAAGAGGTAGGCACAGGTGTGATAGTATATCCACGACTCGTAAGTCCAGTAGATATACAAGAACACACCCACGATTTGCCAAGGTACTAGGGCCCTGATGTGATAGGTAGCAAGTCTATCGCCACTTCGGGCACATTCCAATCCCGGGTAATGTAATGTTTACTCAGAAAATTCTGAAAAACATTTAAGAAAAGTTGCCCGACCGGGGAATTGAACAAGTGGGAAAAAGTGGCAAACGGTCTTAACAGACGACACCTGTACCGTACACCACAGAGGCGATGACAAAATGAATTATAATTTGTGGAATATGGATTTTTATCAGCAATTCTGTCTCATTTTTTTTCGAATTCCAAGCGTTGTAGGTAGTTGAACATATTAATGTTGTAGCTAAGTATCGAGTCAAGCTTATAGCACATTATAAATACTATTGCTTTTCATGTCTTATATGGAATTATCTCAAAAAAGGATAAAATATGATTGTAATACACATCACCTCATTGTGCCCACTAACAACGTGCGGCTCGTCGCGGCGGAGAGATGACAGTCGTACTGCAAACGCGATAATATGTGTACATATGTAACATTAAACTGCAAAATAAACAACACTTTCACACTACATGGGTTCAAGAACAAGTTTTTCCATAACACAAAAGACGACACTGAATAGTTATAGCTGCTTCGCGTCCTCGCCGCATAATCCAATAAAACAATTCTCGGAATGCAAGTACAGTCAGCTTCTATACTCTGCTGTTAAATCTTTAAATAATCGAAACAAAAAAAATACGATTTCATAAATGATTAGTGCTATGACTATGAAATTACTTCAAAAATGAAGTCTAAAGTGAAGTTTTATAATTCCAAAGTGTAGGTCTTTCTTTACACCATCTCCTTTCTTTGCACTAAATACGAAAAATCTACTGTGACGCGGAACGCGAAGAACTGTCAGTCATTATTTTCATTTCCAATGACCCATACTAATATTATAAATGCGAAAGTAACTAAGATGTCAATAATGACAATACTCAAACTCAAAAAAAAAAACAATAAGGAATATGCACGTGTCTTTTTTATTTTTTTAAACAATACTTCAAGTTATTGTATAACAAAAATATAACACCTTCAAAAAAGTGATAAATAAGCTAAAAAAATATCCAAAATATCATCATTTTTGGATGATTTAAACACTGTCATTTTAGCGTGACGTCACCGTCCACCGGAAAGTGAGAACAATAATTTGTCAACGAAGT
>DVZL01000255.1:0-25682 GCA_018236625.1 Lasaia peninsularis
ACCTAGTCAATGTCACGGTGCTGGTGACAATAGACCCTGTGCTCGTCTCTTACGAGCTGCTTGGGTGGAAGGCAGTTCTACAACGGAACCCGGACCAACACGGGGAAGAAGAAGGGAGGGAGGAAGATTATGAAAAAAGGCATGCGGTTACGTACAAATCAAATTCGGTGTATAGATAGAGCTTTTTTATGTGATGTAACAGTGAACAAACACACAGTTTTCTTGATGGTAAAGCCTATAGACACCATAGATGTTGTAGATGTGTCGCTATCCCGTGGTCAGGTTGGTAGACCTTATCGGCCACCCTACCCTCCGGTCAGGAACACGACAGAGTTAGTGTGGCATATTTTTTATATTTTTAGTCGACTTCGAAGGTTTTCATTTAAAACTAAGAAATAGCATAGTTAAAAAAATAAACATCATCACGCCCTTATATTAAAGGGGTAGGTTGAGGTACAACGACCGAACATCGCCATTGTGATGTTCTGATTTGGGGGGTAGGGTAGGATTTGGGGGCAAGAGGAAGTTGGCAACGCATCTTTCCACCTTGGGTGTCTATAGGCGACGTGTATTTCTTACCAAGAAATCCTTCTACTTATTTGCCTTCCAATATCATAAAAAAATGTACCTTAACTGTGAAAAAACTTACTTCTATCAGTTTTGATGACTGCTCGGAAAGCCCCAGGTGTTCCAGAAGATAAAAAAACTATTTCGGTCCCAGGATGAGGCTCCATCAGTAGCTTTGCGTTAGCCCATTCCACTTGTAGTTCTGGAGCTAGCACTTTCACTGCCTTCTCGATTTTACTTATAGCCTTTACAAGAAAAATATTGAACCCATTATTGTCCTCTTTAAATTCACACGGGCGAAGCCGTAAGCGGAAAACTAAAACACTAGTTTTATTTAGTGAATTATTTAAATAACATAGATAATTTTCAAATAGCAGATATTTTTCCGCCTTAAAATACATATTGGCTACATATAAAACTAACTAACATCCATACATATATCCACACATACATCCATCCATACTTTAGTAGGATTAACTTTGGTCGAGCCTAATCGGTATCAGAATTTGATGCAGGAAGTCCCGGGATCTACTCCTCAGTAGAGCAATTTATTATAAAATTTTTAGTTTATATTGGAAACATATCGTTGTCTGAGATTGAATTTTGCTTATATATTCTGCTTTGACATTTAATTTATTGTGATACAATTAATTCTAATAATTAAGTAATTGTTCTTAATTTTCTATATTCAAAAAATTATCAGGTGACTCAATTTTTAATATTAATATTGAAATTATTTAACGTATGTTATTATCGCTGTTAGAATTATTAAGAAACTAATATTTATAATCCAGAATAATGGCGACCTTTGGGGAATAGTTTATGTATCTTAACATCGATTGTACCACATTTAATGAACAAAAAAATATGAATTTGTGGCCGATATGGCAACGGACTTGCCACTTATTACATGAAATGGGACGGGTGCATAATAGTATGTGCCTCTGCCTACCGTTCGAGGATTTGGGCGTGACTATATATTTTTTGAACCTTTTTATTATTATCAAAGCTCGATATTTTCAATAATGGAAAATAATTCAATAACCATAACCACTTAATAAAACTTACGCGAACACTTCATATCTTGATAATGTACTATGTCTGATAGGTTCCCGATAACGGAAAAATGTCTGTCAGTCAGTTTGACATAATGGCTGTTGAACATATATGACTTGTTTAAAGGTACTGGCACACGTGCTCAAAAAAAGGCATGCTTAGAAGAATGCTTAAAACGAGGGTATACTTAATTACTAACTAGCGTAACATACTCATTACTAGCAATGTGGTATCACACATACTACTAATGAGCACTTGCTCATTAAAAGCATGCTTTCGTGCTAGTAATTAGCACGTGTGTCAGTATATTTATGTAAGTTTCTGATCCTCCCACTCCCTTTTGAAGCGGTCAAATTGTCAAATTACTTAAATATATATTTATTGGCATATAATGAACCCACCGTATCTTAATCTTACGTCTTCGAGTATATTTTCAAGGCAATAAAAATTACCAGACTACCCTACATGTGAGCCTCTATATATTTTATGCAATTGAAGTGTTTAATACCATATATCTACCATATCATAATCTGACGCGCCCGAGTTCTCAAATCCCCTATTGAGCTCCCCTACTATTACTAATAAACAAAAATGGCGGGTATAAATTTTAATATCAATAGCGAAGCTCAAAGTTTTTAATCACAACGCAAAGATCGTGTGAACGAGCGGTAACTATGAACTTTGAATAACCTAAGTTTGATAACGGTGTACCGTTCATGTTGAGGCCAAGTGCAAGGTACACACGAGTGTGTATTGAGTAATGCTTGTGAAATTCCCTAACTAAGATTTCTCTCCACATGCACATAATAAGCACTAAAATGATTAGACTGGGTTCCGTAAATTTTCGTGATTCGATTTAAACTTCGTAATTTGTGGATGCGTCCGCTGAGAGTGGATTGAGATTTTCAGACTGAACACCAGTGTAAATGGAACAATCTAGTGTTATTCCTAGAATGTGCTGGCTTACCTGTCAGGGACGTGCATTCTATATTGTACTATGGATTTGCATTTGCAAGAAATTCGCAGGAATGAAATTAAAGACCAATCTTCTTAAATCTTAATAAAAATCTACAAAAATAAATAAAATTCGAGTGTCTGTATGTGATTTTAAAATAACCGCTTTTTACTAAATGCATATGTATATTTACAAGATACATAATAAATAATATTTTTAGAATTTTTCTCTATGTGTCTGTTCTGGACCGATTTTGATGGGGCTTTCAGTGACAGACAGCTAATGATGATGACAGCTGACAGTGTAATAAGGAGCTTAGCCTACTTTTACTTTAGAAATGTATAAAAAATATAATGAAATAAAATCGCGGGAACAGCTAGTACGTGATAAAATATCTTATAAAACAATATATACTACCACCCTTGACCCCACAGATGCGGTACATTGTCATGCCATTTCAGCAAAGATGTGGTAGCGATGGCGATCTGAGATCGATTAATCGAAGAATCGATTTTTCGAGCCCAAAAAGATCGATTTTACATCGATGCATATCACTGGATCGAATCTGTGAATCGATATATCACCCTTGAAAATCGACATTCGATTTTTTCTGTTAAGATACTAAGTATTAGGAACTACATGCTACATTTTCTTAACTTTGTAAGACATGTTATACACGATCTGATACTTTTGTATGGAATAATAAAATTGCTATCATAATATTCCCTGATGATATATACCGATAAGAAATCATTAATTATAATATTTGTTTTGTTTTTATTAAAATTTGATTTATAATTACATAGCACATTGTCATCACAAACTTAAAAAAGATAGATTTTTTAAAAATCGATCTTTCAGACCTCGATCTTTTTGTGAATCTATTCATCATGTTACGATTCGAATCGATTTAAAAATCGATCTTTTTCGGAAAGAATCCCCATCCCTAAGATGTGGTAAGCTGCAGTTAGGGACACATGACAACTGCACGTCCTCACGTACGTCAAATTTAATAAAAACGCAAAAATTTAAAATATTTTCGACCGCCTCGTTGGCCGAGTGGCTAGCATAAACTCCTAACCGCATCGACTAACCGCGAGGCTCGGGTTCGATTCCCGACGGGGACATGCGTTTCTGTGATGAGCATAGATGTTTGTATTTCCAGGTCTGGGTGTTTATTAAATTTATCCTGGTATCTATTTAAGTATTTCTATGTATTAGTATCGTTGTCTAATTAGATCTATTTGTGTAAAAAAAGAAAAAAAAATTATTGATTTCAGTGTCCTATAATATATTATAATTTTAAATATCTAACATTATAATATATAAATAGCAGGTAAACGGGCAATTGGCCGCTCACGAACATTCGCAACATATGCAATGTCGGATATCAGAGATAAAGGGGTATCAGAGATACAATGTCGTCTTTTAGCAATGAGTACGCTCGTTTCTAGAAGGTTCCTAAGTTGTATCCATTTGAAAGTACTGCTGATATGTAAATGATTCAACGAAGATGTTGAGCAAGATAAGAAATATTTTTTGAATCAAGGGGTAGATTAATACAAAACAAATATTTTTTGTTTCTTCCAATAAATTATTGAGAAGAGAACTTAGATATTAAATGTATAGAAATACCATCTACCATGTATAAACTGTAATAAGTAAATTTAATACTCTTCCAGACTAAATATATACAATATGTTCGTCACTCGATAATCTGTCTCTGCCGAGAATTGATCCCGAACTCCTGTAACGATGTGATCAAAAACATATGCGCATGTAACTAAATTCATATTTATTTCATTTCAGGAGCTATGTGTTTCATATTAAAATTTATTTTTGTGTTGAATAATCTATTTATTAAGGATAGGCTATAGGCTATTAAAAGTCACGTTGTGACTAATAGGTTTGGAGCAGCAATGAAAAATGTTTCTTCACTACATATTATAAAACAAAGTCACTTTCTCTGTCTGTCCCTATGTATGCTTAAATCCTTTAAACTAAGCAACAGATTTTGATGCGTTTTTCTTTGATAGATGGAGTGATTTTATGTAAAGAGGATAGTTTTTATGTATATAACATGTGTAGTATACCCATACGAAGCCGGGGCGGGTCGCTAGTTATTGATATTTCTTAAGTGCATTCACTGCGTAAACGGAGGAAATAATGCAAAAATCCTGTATTACGGAATAGTTTCTCTTTAAAATTTCTAAAAGAAATTTTCGACAACATATTATGTTTATCTTTTAAATTTGACGCACTATAACCCAATGAAATTAGTAGAAAAATAATAAATTATATGCCAAGATTTTTTAATAAATGTGATATTATTATCCAAATAAATAGTTATTTATCACACGCATTTAATTTTGAATCTTTTATTACATTAACTCTTAAAATACTTTACCATTTATACTCTTAAAACAACTTTTAATTGATCCAACGACTTTTTGCACTTTTTATACACCTTTGCTGTTTTGACACTCGATCCTATTATTTATCAAAATAATAAATGCATTATTTTTTTCACTTTTACATCACTTTAATATTTTTAAAACTTTATTTATACGATGTTGACATTCGTGACTTTCTCTAATTAATAATTAATTAAAACGGATGAAACCGTAGAACACAGCTGGTACCTAATAAAAGTATATTACTGTTGAATTAGATTGTTGCACTTTTACAACATGTTTAATTAAGGGTTGCTATTTTAAATCAAGCTTCTGTTTCTAAATTGTCATCGGTTCCGTTCATTGAGTTCTAAAATAACGACCGTCCCTTCTTTATTAAGGATGCCAATATCTCCTGCAAAACATGTCATCCCAGTCGCAATTTCCACGATTAACTGCCCGGATGAGGAAAGTGGGGAATGGGAAACGATATTTCTTATAAACGGGAATGCCACAAAGATGTTGTTAGCAATAAATCATAAGTATACGCCTTTATTTGTCTTTAGAAGGATTCGTATATTTAACACTTATTACCTAACCATTACCTACAGCTTCGACCGCTATCCAAAGATATTTTAACATCCTTTTTTTTATTCTCGCAGGGGAAATGCTTTTTACGCACGACATGGCCACCACCGGCGGCCCGAGTGTGGGGATCGCAGCCTACGACAATGCTGCCCTCTACCCACTAAAACCCCTGCGGAGTCTGTCTCCATTGTGCTGTGGTGACGCGGTGGCGGGTACGCTTTCGCATTCTTCTGCCACCGTGCCTGCCAGCAGTCACCCGGGAACCAGGGATATTTTAACATCCTGCAATAACTACTTAAATGATCTAAAAAAATTTATCTAGCAAAGTAATATTGTCCTGCTCTGTTATTATATTTTTATGTATATGTTATTTATACATGTATTTACATTTCATTTATTTACTTGCATGTATTTATTTATACATATTATGTTTTAATAAGGTAATTATTTATTTATTATATATAGATATATAATCGCTACTACGCTTGCATGCCTAAATCACTTCACCAATATTGATGAAATTTGCTTTCTTTGGGGTTAGATTAATTGATGTAATTGTTCCAGTAATATTAATTTTAAATTATTTTATGTGATGTGTTCTTATTTTAAATCTGATGTAAAACTGCTCCGTTTATTGAAGTTTTAAAAAGCGCCTGCCCCTTCTTTATTAAAGAACTCAATGTCTCCTTCAAATCATGTCATCCCCATCGCAATTCCAAAGATTAACTGTCCGGGTGGAGAAAGTGGGAAATGGGAAATGCTTAATCAAAAGCTATACTTACTCAATTGCGGAATTGTGCAAAAAGAAATGATATCCACATATATGACGCCTATATTTCTATTTTTTTGAGTAGTTATTAGACGTATTCGGGTATATTTCTTTGTACTAGTAAAGTTGCTTAATAAAAGTAATAACACAAGGATATAATGGGTTTAATTTTTTAGGGTAGAGAAATTTGTTATATCTGTCCAAAGTTATATTTTTATATTTTTACATACATGCTAACATACGTATTGGCTTATAAATATGAATATTAGACAACATAATATATCTTTTAATAAATCTAAAAAAATGGGGTGATTTTTTCCCCACACAGGCCTGGGTCAGGTGTTGCAAACTGTATTGTAAACTGTTGTAATAACATATTTTAATAATGTCAATAAAAATGACATTAGGGCTAAAAGGGCTAACGTAAACGTCGGGACGGCGAGAATACAATATCTTCCCACAATTAGGTTTTTTTTTAAACCAACTTAACCTATTTCGAATTAGGTAGGCGAAGTTCCATTTAACTTTTTGTTGCTAATTAACACTCGGTATTGTTAATCAAAAATTATAACGAAATATAATTATTTTCGTCATTCTTAAATATCGTTTATCTTTAGGTTAAATAACAAAAATACATAATAAAACGTTCTTTACAGTTAATATTAACACAATAGTTTTATTTCGCCGTAATATATACAACATAATATTTATATACCTTTTTAAAAATATATCGAAAATCCTATTTTACATAGATTGTACAAGACGTGGTTATTGTGACAAGACTACAATAATCCTACAATTTATAAAGGCACCTGAACATATGTTTTGTATCTTTGTTTTTTTTTTTATTAAAGACTATAGCTCTACAAATTAAAGACACATTTATGTTAGAATTGATCTAAATTAAAAAACTAAAAGAAATAACAAAAGTAAAATATCTTAAAATGAGTCAAATATTTTATAAAAAAACGTAACGCCAAATATAAAATGGCATTATTTGTTTTAAAAATCGCATGAAAATAAAAAGAATAAAATCGAAATGTTTGAGATTCATCCTCAAATAACAATATTATGATTCAATAACTACCTACATAGAATATTTACTTAGTAGCCTTTTCGTTCGGCTATTGTTATTGTTTGTAGATACTTCAATTAACACCCGGATTAAGCGTGGGCCCCGAGAATATCTTCATTAATTTGCCCTCATCCTAGAGATGGCACGAATAATAGTTATATCGAGTATTTGACATGATCACCGTAGCATATTGTAGTTATAGTCATTAAAACTCACATTGAGTCAACTAATTTAATACATATAGTCAATTATTTTGAGGAAATTAGTTGATTAAATGTGTGTTTAATTAGTTTTAAGTATTTAAATTACTAAAAAAAAGGTTTTTATGGGATGAGATAACATATAAGCATGTTCTACTGTTGGTAAGAGACTACTGGGACCAAAAGACACCATATATATGTTTTAGTTTAGGTACTGGTAGACTAGCACAATATAAGTCTACCAGCTACCTTATACTCTAAACTGGAACATATTTTTAGTAGAAAATATATTTGTCTCAATAGCAAATCATAATTGATAATGGAATAGAGCTGCCTGGTGGGAGGCAGTTGGTTTATTCTACACTGAAGACCCGGACCAACACAGGGAACACACACGGGGGACAATCCACTAAAGAAATTAAAATTCAACCATATCGAAAATCAAAAATGGGGGGGAACAAGTATGTAATTATCTATTAGGATTAAATAACTTCAATGCGCGGGCAAAGCACAATTATCCGCATGTATTAAAAAAACTTAAACGCTTTTACTATGGTAATTTGATGAGTACATAACTCAAATTTTTCCGTTTTATTGGTTGAGGGTTAGCTATTATGCGTTAACACTATCAACCAACCGCAATGCTTGGGTTCGACTCGCCACGGAAATAGACCCAATGTCTATGTGATAATCATAGATGCAATTTTGAGTCTAAGTATTTTCCAAATATATTTCAATACCTATTTAAATATTTCTTTAGTTATATTTTAATTAACAACCATTAACTTTGCTTTTTTTGGAAATAAATCAATATGTCTAGATATATTCAACATACAACTGTAAAGTTTTGACAAAATTATTTAGTCAGAGATCGGTTAATTAAAAATGGCGGGCAATATTCGAAAGTTTATTACTGGAGAGGTGAGGAAGAACTAATGGAACCGGAAAATCCAAGAGGATTTCGTCTTCAACGATGTGTGAAGTTTGGCCTTTCACATTCGGTTAGCGTGGTGAGTTATAGTCTGTGGCGTACTGTGAGGAAAGAAACGAGAGAAAAGACCGATATATTTTTTAACCCGTAAAGGAGACATAATGTTAGCTTATAATCATCCTAATAGTAGAAGACCCGAACGAACGTAGAGTACGTATTTGTGTATCATCGTGGTAAAGCTATAAATTATTATTATATATAGACCGCATCTGTGGTAACGGTACGGTTGTCGCCTGTTAAGACCGTTAGCTGCATGGGGTCCCTGGTTCAATTCCCAGGTCGGGCAACTTTTTTTAAATGTTTTTGCAGTGTATCATCGTGGTAAAGGTGTATTATTATTATATATAGATCTCCACTGTGGTTTAACGGTACGGTTGTCGACTGTTAAGACCATTAGCCGCATGGGCTCCCGGGTTCAATTCCTAGGCCGGACATCTTTTCTTAAATGTTTTTCAGATTATTCTGAGTAAGCATTGCATTGCCCGGGATTGTAATGTGCCCGAAGTGGCGATAGGCTCACCTTGACTTATCGTGGGAGTTCTAGTAGGTATATCTACTGGAATAACGAATCATGGATATACTAGCACACCTCTGCCTACTTTTTCGGGGATAATAAGCGTGAAGGTACTTTTATTATTATCATTATTAGGATACATCCGTTTCCTTTGAAATAATGACTTCAATTGGTCTCTGTAAACTTGATTAACTAATTATGAGTGTTTTGATGGGTTAATAGGCGTACGGGTAATAATGAAACATTGGTAGTAATTCCTCTGCACGCTCTTGACTTACTTTAGATACATGCTATCTTTTTTCAGTGACATAAAAAACGAAGGAGATAGAACATTTTAGTCATGTCAAATTAGATAGAACACAATAACTTGTAGAGGTTTTCGACACAATATTCCGAGATATAGACTAAACAGCAATAGAAATGTCACATACAGACTAATCTGACAGAACTAAAAGACCTTTGTCTCTTTCCTTTGCTTTTCTAATTTAAAATTGGAAGAGGGCCATTGTAAAAATTCTACCTAAATCTCTACTAGTATTATAAATGCACAGGTGTCCTGTCCTATCTGTCTGTATTTTACGCTTTACCTATCCACTGAACCGATTTAGATAATATTTTGCAGAGAAATAGAGTTGACCTTGAAGAAGAACATAGGGTACTTTTTAACCAACTCAATAAAGACGGTATTTTTTCTGTATTTGTTATTAAAATAATTTACGCGGGTGAAGTCGCGGGAGGAAAGCCAGTAAATAATATCTCAAATATTTTTAAGAGTGCAGTGACCCTTAACTACGACCTTGCTACAAGGTAAGACGAATAAATTGTAACGTAGCTCTTCGTAGCCAAAGCTCGTAGCACTGTAGAAAATTGTAGCACATTAGAGAAGAACTCTTTAATAGTATAATAGCATGTCGACTTGCGAGTGTTATGAAACTCCATGGATACAACCAACTTCTATTTCATTATCGTATCATCTAAGTACTTATATGCTTTACTACTTAAACGTTTTAGCGTTTGTTATGCTGGATATTACGAAAAAAATCATCAATAACTATTTCGAAATAATCATATAAGAAAGGTATAAAAATGTAGAGTCATTGAGAACCTCTCTTTTTTTAAGATCGATTATGTAAATAAACAAGGATCATTAATATAGTGAATTGAAAAAATGTAATGCCGAATTTATAGACGATGGAAAAGTTGGTTATAGATAACATATTTTTTTGACAGCTGTAGAAGCGTTATCGTTACAGATAAAAACCAAACGTGATTTATGTCTAATGTGATTTTTAACTGTTATTTAATGTAACAAACTGTTATAATATTCATGTATTACATTGGAGAAACGTCTTCATTTTGGGTGTTATTGTTTTTTGTTATAACAAACATAATAAATTACTCAATTATGCGATGATGAATGTTTTACGATATTGTTTAGTTTTAGAAGTTTATTGATAATAAAACAGCCGAATACTTTTAGTTTTTAGATAAATTAAAATAACAAATAATTAACAAAGAGGAAACTCAATAAAAATGCATAGACTTAAACACTTTGTAGAAAATGTTTGACATGTAAAAAATATGAATTATCGTTAAATTCGTTTAAAATGATAAAGTGTAATGGAAGATAAATCTCATCTGTGTTCTTGTCATTAACATTTAATACGGTGACTATTTGATGGGTGGTAAAAACTCTCTTCACATTTAAGTACTTACGGCAGACTTAAATACGATCAGGTAAGTAATTGAGTTGAGTAATACGGCCCTACGGCGATCGATAAGTATCTCTTCTGCCTTCCTGTACGTTTGCATCTACTTTGTTGTTTTATATTATTACCAGTTATGTTATTACCAGCGGCTAATAATATAACTACTAATTGGATGTTTAATAAACTTTGGTGTTTTATATTATTACCACTTATATTAAGGTTTTATTATTAACAAGCGACTCGCCCCGGCTTCGCACGGGTATACTATACATGTTATATACATAAAAACCTTTCTATTGAATCACTCTATCTATTAAAATACCGCTTCAAAATCAGTTGCTTAGTTTTAAAGATTTAACCATACATAGGGACATACAGAAAAAGTGACTTTGTTTTATAATATGTAGTGAAGACAAGCTTTGCCCGCGACTTCAACCGCGCTTAAATTTAACTAGATAAAAATAGCCTAAGCTACTCCTTATTACATCAACTGTGTGCTGATGAAAGTCCCATGAAAATCAGCCGTTTCAGAGATTAGTGAGTACAAACAGACAGGCAAATAGACAGACATGTAAACAACAATTCTAACAATTATTATTTTGGTGTATGTATGTTGTAAACGTACATATGCATTAAGTAAAAAGTGATAATTTTAATATTACATACAGACTCTTGAATTTTAACTATTTGTACAGATAAGGATGTCTGTTTGGTAATTTATCTTACAACCGGACAAATTAATTAAAGAAATAAAAAGCACTTCATCGCATTTTAAATGCACTAAAGTGAATCGTAGAATAAAACATTTTGCAAGAAAATCTTTCGTTTTTAAAATACAAGCTAAAAGCTTTAAACAGTTTACTTTTTCGTGAGCAATGAAAATATGTCAGGATTTTCTTCACTAGAGTTGGCTCAGAAATATCTTACGTTTCTAAAAAGCCTACGACATTATGTTCACTGACTTGAGCGTCACGTTCAAACTCCTTATAGGTTATAGGTAACACTTCCTTTATCGTGATAAATATACATACATATCCGCCAAATGGCGGTCCTATATAAAATCTCTTCAAGACAATCTATTCATCTGAGGAAACATAAAGTGTTTAAAGAGTGTTTAACATACAAAAGTAAGTATTTAACAAAATTATCAAATAAAATGCACAAATAGGCAATGAATTAAAGTATACTTATTTACCACTAGCTTTGTAACCAGTTAATAAATAATAGTTTAAGAAAACCAAAAAAACATGCTTTTATTTCTTGTACAATTAAAAACTAGAAAATAACTTTTTCCTCTGAATTGAATTATTTTATTAAAAACTTAAATTTGGTTTTCTCCCCCTGTAACTTGAACTTTTCATAACTTAGAATTATTTTCTAGTTTTTAGTTGTACAAGAAATAAAAGCGTGTTTTTTTGGTTTTTTTAAACTATTATTTATTTTTGAATTTTTAGTCTTCGCTTAATCTTTATATTGGGGAATTAAGTAAGAACTTTTAGTAGTTGTACGGCTGTCGCCTGTTACGACCGTTAGCCGCGTAGGGTCCCGGATTCAATTCCCTGGTCGGGCAACTTTTCTTGAATATTTTTCAGATTATTCTGAATAAGCATTACATTACCCGGAATTGGAATATGCCCGAAGTCGTGACAGTCTTGCCACCTATTACATCAGGGCCCTAGTACCTTGGCTAACCGTGGGTGTTCTAGTATATCCACTGGACTCACGAGTCATGGATATACTAGCACACCTCTGCTCACCACTTCGGAGATAATAGGCGTGAAGGTACTTTTATGTATGTTTAATACAGATTTTCTTAAAGAATATAATTTAATAGAAATTAAAGAAAGTTTAAAATTATATATAAAGTTTAAAGTTACTATATTATATATCAAAAGTTTAAAGTTATTATATGTATATACCAAAAGTTTTAAGCATATTCTACAAACCTTTCTAGTGAGCAATGAAAATATGATAGGATTTGTTTCACTAGAGTTCGCCCAGAAATAAATTATCTTCCACAAAGAGTCTACTACTTCATATTCACTAAATCGAGCGTCGCGTTCAAATTCTTCACAGGTTGTTTTGAGAACATAGTGCGATGAGATATTCTCCATGTTCGCTAACGTAATTAACACGATGGATATCCGCAGTCGAGTAAACATTTCTCTTTTGTTTGCGGCTTTTGGTTTTGCATTGTATAATATGCGATTGCTTATAAATGACAAACAACGGTCATAGATTATTTTCAATTTATTGCATCGATTGTTTTTAACCTACTTCAATACGGGACGCATTTCATTAACATTTTTAATATTCTTTAATTGAGGTGCGACGAGTTGTAATTTGTAAGTTTTAATAGGTTAAAATAACATTGTATTAATATGATAGTAATAACAATGTATTCAATATTAGGAATAATTTGGATAAAGTATAAATAATGAAATATTGTTCCGACGATACTAGGTCCCATGACGTGGCAAAATCCGTCGCCATATCGGACACAAATCCTGGAACAATGGACCTTATGATGGGACTTCGCCCACGTCTATATTAATCTAACGCAACAGATAGACAAATTAAAACAAGACAACTACAACACAATGTACAAGTATCTTTTAATAGATTAGAAAACATCTATTACGTACACACTTACACGTACTACACGTTAACTATTATTTTATAAAATAAGAAAGCGAACGAGCACACGGGTCTCCTGATGGTAAAAGACAGCCGTGGACTATAGACACCATAGATGTTGTAGGTGTGTTACAGTCTGTGCTCTGACTGTTAGACCGTATGTGCAAGTCACATGTAATAACACCAAAGGTGATTGTGTGTTGTCAAAGGATGCTTTAATTACTCTCCTTTATGGGTAAGTTTGCCTACCTGCCTGCAACACTATCTACCTTGGAACATGATTGTGGCAAATACTGAAGCTATAAAGACAGGAACAGGTCAGGCAATGGTACTAGTTTAAGCGAGTCGCCTTAGAACTCTACCATATCTAGTAACAAAACATCTGGTCAGCGCAATAAAATCCGATAGTATATTTTAAAGAAATGATGTTTCAACATTTTTAATTTTTATAATGTAAAGTGACACGGAACCCTATATATTGCACACAAAGTAAGGCTTGGTCAATTTTCATTTCAACAAAGTTTATAAACGACGAAGTCTGCAAACACTTCATTTGCACGGAATGTCGGGTCTGGTAGAAAATTATTCTTGGAAGGTTTGTTTGTTTTGGGTTTTAAATGAATGAAAATTTACCTGGACACTAAACAAACAACAAAAAACAATTTATAAACAATGTTACTAAAAGATTATCCATACTCAAAACACACGCACGTATATGTTTTATATTTGTGACGCAGAATGTTAACAAAAAAACCTTATACCTAAGGAAAAATACCTTATACCTGAGGGCCTTAGTGGTTTAAGAGTGTTATAACGTTATCTTTATCGATAATAAATAAATTTAAAAAATGCGAGAGTATATTTTATGTTTGTCTTCTTTTACGACACAACGGAAGGATAATTTTTGTATCGAGATGGTCTCCATCTGGAGAGTGTAATAGGCTACTTGTTATCCTGATATCAACATGTGTTGATATCGGGATAACGAGTCGTAGACATAATGTGAAAGTAATTATGTCTGTCGTTTACGCTTTCTTCCCTAAACTATTACATCGATTTTTATAAAATTTTGTAAAAAGATAGAGTCGACCGTAGGAAAGGACATAATACCTATTTTTGCCAAAAAAAGGCTTTAAAATGGGAATTAAAGTTCGTTTTTATCAAAGATAAGATCATAAAACTTTGTATTAAATACTTATCCTGATAGTTTGCACAGGTGAGTTGTTTTTTATGGGATAATAAAGCGTACAAGCAACAAAAGTACAAGTTACAAGAGTAAAGTAGCCGTTAACCTTACTCTCCGATCCGGAACACGACAATGTTAATATGACGACGGAACAATGATCATCATCATCATCATTTCAGCCATAGGATATCCACTGCTGAACATAGGCCTACCTAAACGACTAATAACAATGATACGCTGGCAAAACTAAGAAACTTTTTAAAACTCGGATAATATAATCCTTCAAGTAACGCGTTTGCTCGTTTGTTTTTCAATATTAGAAACATATAAGCACAGGCGCTACTCGTATAACGTGGTGCCGGGTAAATAGAGCGTTTCTTTGTTATTCAGGCACACCTACAGTTAGCTGGAATGGATAGGACCACAGAAATCAATAATATCGGCAGTCCCTCGCTATTGGAGTTTTCAAACAAATAGAAGATAAAAGTTATTTGCGATATGGATAACTTATTTGTCTTAGTTAACTTGATTAATGTATAATATTTATCTGTGTTCTTTGATTTTTATGTTTTATCAAAGTTTTGATGTTTTTTTATTACGTAATATTAATTGTTTTGAGGCTTGTAGGTGCTCGCAACTTTGTCCGTGTTATAGAAACACACTTTAACCTACTTTTCAACCGATAAAACGACAGGGGTTCTTAATTCGATGTGTACATTTTTTGTGTTAAATCACACATAATTTTTATCAGAGTGGTGCAGTTTTGATAATTCCTTTTTTATTGGATTAAGTAAACTTACAACTACTACATATTACAATGTAGGTATTACTACATTGTAATATGTAAAATATCAAATTTAAGATTTCGTCCTAATGATAAAAAGCAAAACCTGTCGGCTAATTCAAAAATAATTTTTAACTGCAAGTATCATATGTAGTTTATATGTTACTCACGCAAGAGGTTTACCATCCCAGCCTCAGGTTGGCAACGCACCATTTCCACCTTTGGTGTCTATAGGCGATGTGTATTTCTTACTATCAGGAAATCCATCTGCTTGTTTGCCTTCCAATATCATTAAAAAAAAACTAGCGAACCACCCCGGCTTCGCACGGGTACCTATACTATACCAGTTGTTATAAACATAAAATATTACTATTTAGTCATTCTATCTGTTTAAGAAAACCGCATCAAAATCCGTTGCGTAGTTTCAAAGATTTAAGCATACATAGGGATTTAGGGATAAAGAAAGCGACTTTGTTTTATATTATGTAGTGATTGTGTGACTAGTGGTACACATTTTGGACATTCATTTCAGTAGACCAAGTTTTAAAACCGACATTTAACAATGATTTTTTCTAACTTAAGTACATTTTCTTTGTGTTCTTATGCTAAAAGAAAATATCGAGAGGAAACCCGGGATTCGTGCCTGACATGGTGACTTGCCACCTGTCACGTCATGGGACGTCTAATCGTGGGTGCATATATACCTCTGCATACCCTTTTGGTGATATGGGCGTGACAATGATATTTTGGTATTATGTAAAAAAGTACATACGTGTTTCTTTATTTAAAAAATAAATATGTGCAAATTTTACCAAGCGCCAACGATGAAATACAAAGAAAAAACCCCATGTAAATTATGTGGCAATTGATGAAGCGCTTTCTAGGTTATACTTTATTGTTATTATTACATTATTGTTTCACACAATTTTAATATAAGTTTAATTTTAAAAGTTTAATAAAAGTTTAAAGCTTAAGGTTCTGTGTAGTCACTGTGTTTTAATTATTTTAAACGCAATTTAAACTATTAGTTCCCACTTCCATTCCGGTAGTTCAGATACGAATCCCGTCATGTAATAATAAGATTTTCTTACTTAAGTAACGATACTCTTACGATGAAGGAAAATTTTCCCCGTGTTGGTCCGGGTTTCCGTTGTAGAATAGGCCAACCGCCTTCCACCCAGGCAGTTCGTAAGAGTCGAGCACAGGGACTATTGTCACTAACACCGTGACATTGACTAGGTGGTAGAGTCTTGGAACGACTCGCCCGGATTGCTACCACCGTCTTACCTATTCCTACCACAATCGTTAGTAGGTATCATGAGGCCTCCTTCCCCGAAGGATAAGACGGAGTTCTTTGTTATCTAAAATAAATTGAAAGTAAAAGAAAACCTAAAACATTAATTAATTATCCAAATTGTTTTTGGCCGCAAACTATTTTTTCTGTGATATCTAAATTATTTTTCATCAAAATCTGTAACGGAAAAGCGAAGATATCTTCCATTAATAAGATATTAAGAAACATTTTATTTGTGCAAAGCCGCGGCCATAGACAAGTGTATATGAAAGGTTCCAGTATATTGTGGGTACAGAAAACGCTTTCTTAATTAAAATGTATTGACGCAGGTTGGCGAGCTTATATTAGAGTTCACTGAGTTTGAAATCAAGTTTACAACGTCGCTGAACTTTAAAATTGTTTTGGAGATATTATTTATTTCAAAATTAAATTGATTTCTTTTTTATCTACAAAACCAATTAATTTTACGAAATATTAAAATTTTATATTCCAATTATTTTACAATATTACAAATGTAAAATGGCTGAACCTATTTTTATTATTTTAATGAATTTATTTGAAGGATAATCGTGAGTGTATTCTAATTTATCTAATGGACTCTGGCTACCTCTTCGAGGATAATAGGCGTGAAGTTTTTTTTTAAGGACTAGGATAAATTAAATAGTGGGTATTTGTATTCCGATCGCTAATGTGATTCCCGAGTATGAACGGAAAAACTTCAATACGCCTTACGTTACTAATTATCCATATCTTCTTGGCAAATATTTTAGAAAAAAGTAACTGGGAATCTAACGATTTAAACCTTTTGGTGGAGAATACTAGGAGTTTACTATCCATTTTGAATATAACTTTACAATAAAGATAAGAGTTCAAACTTAAAATCGAAGCATTAAGGTGATCAAATTCGCTCAAGCAAATGTAATTTGAAAATATTTTAGAGAGAACAATGACATTCCTTGTAACTGCATTCAAATTTAAATTTACTTTTATAGAATATTTACTTAATAGTAGACGAATAAATTTTATCTTTTGAACATTTATATTCCATACGTATTATAAAATCATTAACAAAATGTGTCTAAATATTGAAAACACGCTAGGTAATATTTTTTTATGATTTCATGCTAGGCTATTCGATTGACATCATTTATAGTATGATAATTAATTATAAAAGAAGATAATAAAATTAATATGATAATTTTTTTTTCACCTTGTTGTCCGGGTCCTCTGTGTAGAATAGAAGACCTGCCTCCCTACCAGCTCGTAGGAGGTGAGCATAGGTCATGTTGAAAGTGACCTAGTCAAATTACCTTATCTATTTTGATAATCAAATAATTATACTCATAATTGCCTCTCCCTCAAGTTTATATAACTCAAAAGGCATTCAGAAATCAACTAAAACTTAAAAGAGAAGTTTTTTTCATTATTTGTGTTTTAAACGTAATTTTCATGCGGGCGGAACGAAGTTCGCCGGGACAGCTAGTTTGTTAATAAAAACTACTTAAAACTATGAAAAAAGTTATGTAAAATGTTTATTTTTTGGTGCTAAAAACGTGACAAAGATATTCTATAAATTTGGTAAAAATCGGTCAAGCCCTTTAGGAGGAGTACCGTAATATTGTGATATGGAAATTTTCTATCACTACATATTATAAAACAAATTCACTTTCTCTATCTGTCCCTATGTATACTTAAATCTTTAAAACTAAGCAACGGATTTTGATGCGTTTTTTTAGTAGATAGAGTGATCCAAGAGGAAGATTTTTATGTAAATAACACGTATAATATATCCGTGCGAAGCCGGGGCAGGTTGCTAGTATTAGATATATGTAAATTACAGATACAAAGTAGCTAGCAGTAACATTGTTTTAGTTTGTCAATAAAAGAGAGTTTAAAAAAATATTTTTATTAAAAGAATATTTAAAAAATTCAAACGATTTGAAAATCCTCAAAAATCCTAAAAAAAATGTAGGAGATAACATTAATCTCTAACACACTGTAAGAATAAAATTAGCCAAGTCTTCATGAAATTTCTCATTTAGTATTCATTTTGGTCACGAAAAGGTAACATAAACTTCGTAAAAAGTTATCTGCTAATATGAAATATGCTTTCGAACAGGAATCGGGGGCCGCACTCAGACACAAAGAGGTCAATATGTAAATTTAAATTCACAGTGCACTCGGCCATCCATTCCGGTCCTGACCGGAATCAACAATACTTAACTTTGTAATCGCTTCGATTTAACGATTCTGTTTTTAACGCTGATGGGAGAACTAATGAATTCGATGATCTGTATTTTATTGTCAGTTGATTTAAATTAGTCTAGTGTTTTTAACAGACTGTAAATAAAAAACCGATCAAGTATGAGTTGGACTCCCGCAGAGGTTCCGTAGTATTATTATCTGTAGAATGGGCGAAATAGTCGCGTTTGTTGTATGGAAGCGTTTTTTAAATATTACCGTTATACCGTATTTATTATTATTAACCTGTGTTAATAGACAGATAGATGGACAGCGAATAGTATCTAATAGGGATCCGTTTTTATCCGACGCGACGACGGCGCGATTACCTAAGCAGTAAAAACCCAGGCATCTATAAGATACCTAAATTTGTCGTTGACTACAATACATACTCTCTGTCACGTTCAATAATTTACAATCCTCTTAAAATAGATGATTTTTATGTTAAAAGGCGGTTTTAACTTGGTAAGGTGTTGGACTTGAGAACCTCAAAAATATCAATTTGTTTTTTTTAGTTTGTAAGAATATGGATTTGAATGATCTGAAAGAAATTATTGTTATTTATTTCTTTATACTTATTCAATTTAATTCGCCTATTAAAACAACTCGCGTTGTTTTAAGTGAACAATTTATAATTCTAAAACATTCTAAGTGCTGTGTCCAGTATTTTTATTTAATTTTCGCCCTCCGAAAATGTCGCCCATGGCGAAGGCGTAAATTTTCTCCTCCAAAGATCCCGGACTTATGGCGAGCAATGATATCATTGTAGTACATTTTTTGTTTTTTAAAAATCATTCAAAGGGAAAAAAACATGTTACATATATATTATGACGTTGACATCTAATAAGGAAGGATTTTTTAAAATTGTAAGAAAGTGAATGAATTCTAACTGGTCTAAATAACTTAATTACACGGGCGTACTCTAGTAGCGGGCAACAGCTATAATAAAATAAATATGTAAATAAATGCCAACATTAAAATGTTCTAAGTGCAAATAATACACGATAGTAAAAGTTTATTACATCGAACAGAGGAATGGAGTAAAAGAATATTTATATGACAGATTACAGTTGGAATACCACTGCATTGTATATACCAATTTCTTCGTCTGCAGTGCGCCGCGCTGGGATTACATAACCTCAAATTATCACTAAACTTTATATATTATTCAATATCTCGCCTATTGAAATCTTTAGAATCACATTTCTTGAAGTTTTACAGCGATTTCTCTATATGTTTAAACTAGAAAATTGCTTTTTGTGGGGTTGATTGAATGGACTTTATTGTTACGGTTTGTTGACGCTAAGACTGCGACGTCATCAAAATATTAATAACGTCTCCACCCAATCAAATTATGCAATTTGAAATTGTATTTAATTGGTCGGGAAACATCACTCCCTTCTTAACGCGACCAAAATATAGATTGTTTTCTCTAGTGTAGGTGTAAAAGATGTAGATATACTTATAGTTTATGATATGTTCGTATGGATGTTCCATCTTTTACGTTAAAACGGTTAATCTGATTTTAATAAATATTGTATCATAACAATAGAGTCAATTTCGTAAAATAGGTAGGTACCTACTTTTTAATTGGATATTCTAATGGGTGCCTATAGCTAAACAACTGCTTGTAATAAATAATATGATTTGGTCCCAATATTCAAAATAATGGATTCTTTGCTGGAAGATTGATTGTTAGTGGCATACCTATTAATAGGCGATCAAAGTATCTAATACTTAATGACTACATAATATTATAAAACAAAGTCTGTCCATATGTTTGCCTAAACCAACTACACAACTGATGAACTTTTAATAGATAGAATGATTTAAGAGGGAGATTTTTATGTATAACACTTGCATAATATAGTAGAGAAACACTGATAATTTTTGAGATTTCTAATGTGATGTCGTAAATAAGCGCATTTTTGTGGAATACATTGCAGACGCTGGCTAAACGCTGAGAGATAAGTCAAAATAATGTACACTACAGTATGGTTCACCTTAAAAGGTAGACATATATACATATATATATATATATATATTTAACTCACAATAACCACTTTTATCCTTTACTTTTTACTGGAAATAATGGTATACGAAGCGGTTTTAAGCAATTCAACATTAATCCTTATCGAATTAATTATCTTAAACACATTGTATATTTAATACCTATTAAATGTACAATGTGTTGTGTATTCAGTATGAGATTGAATGAATATATTCGAAGATATTACAGATTTAAAATGCAATGCGTTGTCACTGAATGACATAGGCTATATTTCCACCCGAGCAAAGCCGGGGCAAGCCTAAATATCTGCATGAAAAAACTTTCTACAAATACATTTAATGCGTAGATTTTGTGTCTTAATTACTCTTTACCATGCTTTATTATCTTTTGTTTTATTTCAGTTCCAAACTTTGTTTTTTTTTAAGTATACATATCTATTTTTTTAATTCATATTTCAGCCATTTTTTTCAAAAATATCCTTACACCAAATTAAGGTATTTATGGTCATTATAATATAATTTCTGTTGGGGATCAAACCCCAACAATATCGATCGTCATAGTTGGGCGTGTCCACAAACTCTCTATCATCCTGGCTACCGTAAACTATTAGAAATTTCTTCGATCTTAAAAAATGTTTGGGTACCTTTTAGGGAGCTATTGGTTTTATTCTTGTGACAAATATCTTAGAGTATAGTTTATCTGTAGAAAGTAGTAGAAGCATTTAGCTAAAATTACTACCTGGAGATCACACTCCTAACAATGATTTATTAAACATCCATCTCATTACTATAATACCAGCTTGTGTTGACTTTGTCAACTTCACAAAACTGATAGAAAGAGAAGTTGTCCTGTTTAAAAATAAGTGACAGCACTATATACTCAGGCCACATCGTAGTTATGAGTTTAATATCCATATAGTACATTTTTTGGTTACTATTTGTTGTACATATACAATCGCGTCGATTTTATAATTTCAACGAACTTTGATAATATGTTTAGCTCTATAAATATCAATAGTTGTAAGTCTACCGAATACCCTACCCTCCGAACCGGAACACGACAATGTTGTAATGGCGGCAGGAATAGGTAGGGTGTAGGTAAGGTACAGCACTCTACCACCAAAGGTCTTGTTGGAAATGACTCAGTAAACCTATGATCGCCCCATACAAAAGAAAATTCAAAAGCAAATATGATAATTATATTTCTATGTTCTATTTGAAATGATAATATAAATAAATAAAAATCCCTGGACAAATTACATAGATTCCAAGACCATAGTAAGTATATGATTATGGATCCACGATACTAATAGGTACATGGAATAGATAATGAAAACGTCCCATTGAATATTTGATTATTACCTAAACAAATAAAAATGTAAAATATAAATTAAATGGTAATCTTGTTCTAAGCTTTTACAATTAAATGAAAGATTTGTTTTATTTGAAAACGGATTATCACGAAGATAATACTAACTAACATCAATTTTAATATTAAAACAACTATATATATCTATATATCTAAGTCAGAAAAACTTAATTGAAGAAGCCTCTAAGAAAAACGCAAGACCACTTTACTTGTGAAAATTTTTAGTGAATGGCCTCGTTATATCGTATTATACTGATGCGTCACAAGAACTGCTTGTAAGGTAAATGAAATAAAATGTATGATATTTTTATTAATTTAAGATATTAGAAGGCACACAAGTAGATGGATTTCCTGATGGTAATAAATACACGTCGGCTATAGACACCAAAAGTGGAAATGGTGCCAACCTGAGGTTGGGATGGTAAGCCTCTTGCGTGAGTAAGGTTATCGACTACCATATCCTCCAAACCAGAACACGACAATGGCGAGCACTAACGCTATTGTTGCAGAAAAGGTAAGGCGGTGGTACCAATCCGGGCGAGTCGTTGCAAGACTCTACCACCTAGGTACGGTTATAAAATATTTTATAGTTTCTGGTAGCTTGTTTGAAGTACGAACTTATAACGCGGTTTTATTTGTCGTTTGTTAGTGCTACGAATACGAATACTATGCTATACGAAGAAAAAAAATATCCTTTACCGACGAGCTGCAAAGCGATGTGTACGTTATAGTCAGAAGCAATTTATTTTCAAAATACTATATTATATATTGTCATGATTAAAAAAAAAATTAAACGCGGGAAAAAACACAGAGATAATAATAAACTCTAGACTTGTACACGTCATACATTATTTGTTTAGGTTTTTTATCTTTACTTATCTTATCAAAACATTATCATGCAAGCGATAAACAGATTATGGCAGTCTGGCAACATATTTTGTATCTGTACCAACTTTGTTATTGTTTGTAGCAAACGTAATCCAATTTTCATGCAATTTCATCACGAAATAGTCGAATAATCATGTTAAATAGTTTAAACAATGTACTTTTCAATTCATATTGTATCTGTAAGACGAGATAGCTAACCAGGCGTCGGAGGGACGTAATTGACTTGCATGAGGCAGCTATTGTGATTTTCACTCAAGAATACAGACGCTTATTGAATATGTTTTGTATTAAATTATGAACAGTATCCACCTAAATACATTATTATTAAAATAGATATAATATCTACCGTTTCATTTGATGAGGTTTTTGAGCTGGTTTTCCAGGTTGCAGGGTGCTATGTGCAAAAACTAGCGCCGATCCTGATCCTGATTTCATCTGATATAGAAACAGGATAAATACGTCTAATTTTGGTGTTTGGGATCTCACTCGTGAAGCTGAAAGTAACGTCTGGAGATTATGGGTACCTATTCCTGGCCAATACTTGTCATATCATCCATTAAAAGTTCCGAAACTTTACGAAATATCAACAAAAACAAATAAGAGTTATTTATATGGACGATGAAATTGAATTTGAACATTGAATTTAGTTGAAGTCGGTTTTTTTTTTGTTTTACTATCTGTACATTTTTTTAACATAACGAACATCGATTTTTTTGTGTAATATACCCAAAGGTTAAAAAAACGGAAGCCTTTTACTAAAACTATGCAACCCGTCTGTCTGTCTGTCTTTATGTCTAGGCTATTACTATTAGGCTATATCTCATGAACCCCGACAGCTAGACAGTTGAAATTTTCACAGATAATATATTTTTATTGCGGTTGTAACAACAAGTACTAAAAACACATCGGAATATATATAATATGTGTAAAGGATGCTCTCATGCAAAAAAGGGATTTTTTTGCCGTTTTTACAGGCAAGGATACGAAGTTTCATTCTTTAATTTCATTCATTCCTTCGTTCGCGAGTTCAACTCGCACTTGGCCGGTTTTTTAGGTTATATACTTTGAAAAGGTTAAGTTTAATATGAAATATCAGTTAATCAATAATAGTGGCTGCCGCTGGGCTAATATTAGCTCCGCTTCCAAATTTGACCGGGCTTCAAGTATCTATCATAATGATTATGTCTTCCTACGAACGTGAAAGGTATGTTTGTTGACGTCCGACCTCGCTCTTTACATGCAAACGTCTCTGAACTTATAAAATTTTTTACCCTAAACTTGGGTAATTTTCCAACAACTTCCAAATCATTTTTTTTCCATTTGAATTTGTATATTTGATTACTTTTTATGTTATAAGGGAGCGAAAAGTACACTTATTTATTTTACAGTATGGCCAATTATATTAATACATGATATAAATATTAAGGTTCTCAGAATAATAAATATAATATAATAGTGGATTTGTAGCCAAAGGCTGTAAATAATCAATTGCAGCCCGAGATATTTAATACGTTAAAGTTCGAGGGTGCAATTGATGCTTACACCCGAGCTAACTATTTGCTTTACATCTCGATTGTGAGGTAAGTAGAAAAAAATTGAAATTACATGAATAAAGTATGTTAAGAATACAGTCTTTGAGATTCAGGCAAAATGTTGTTGTCAGCTTCAGCTTCCATTTTTATTGAATCAGGAGTGCAGCTTATATCTTCATCACTTGTAGAACAATAAAAAAACAAAAACAACCGCCCAAAAGCCATTCCTTGTTACGTCAGTCTGTTTGCCAGTAAAAGTTCCGTCTACATCGGTCTAGCCGCTTCAGAGATTAGCGGATACAAACAGATAAACAAACAGACAGACCAAAATTCTAAAAAATGTTATTTTCGTATAATATACACAATTGTACATGGTAAACATATATCAATTTTAGTAAAAAGCTTTTATTTTAATATTACAGACAGACACTTCAATTGTGTTTCTTTTTATATATATAAATGTCATTTTAATTACCTATTACTAAATAAAATGAAATTTATTAATGATTTAAGTTGCAAGGTTTATACGTTATCTTGCGATGGGGTCATCACAGTGCAACATAAAACTATACATGCTGAAAATAGTATTTTTTATCTGTAAGACAGAAAAAAATATTTAATTGCTCGAGCAGCAAACAAGCCTTACAAAGAGATGATTTTTATTTTCTCAATCGCCTCTGTGGTGTAACGGTACAGGTGCCGCCTGTTAAGACCGTTAGCCACGTGGGGTCCCGGGTTCAATCCCCGGGTCGGGCAACTTTTCTTAAATGGTTTTTAGATTTTTCTGAATAAGTATTTCATTGCCCGGGATTGGCATGTGCCCGAAGTGGCGATAGTCCTGCCACCGATCACATCAGGGCCCTAGTACCTTGGCTAATCGTGGGTGTGTTCTTGTATATCTACTGGACTTACGAGTCGTGGATA
>DVZL01000256.1:0-25667 GCA_018236625.1 Lasaia peninsularis
TAAAATTTTGCTTTCAATAATATTATTCTTATACCTATTTGCATATTTAAAGTGACAAGCGATATATTGTAATATTACTATAGTAAATATTTTGCTAACTTTCGTTTGTAATCTGTCTCACCTCACTTCTGAAATATCGTAATTTCTCAAGTTATATTTCCATGTATTCATTCCAATTTTTTACGTCTAGAGTTAATTGCTCCTAAAATTTTGCTTTCAATAATATTATTCTTATACCTATTTGCATATTTAAAGTGACAAGCGATATATTGTAATATTAGTATAGTAAATATTTTGCTTACTTTCGTTTGTAATCTGTCTAACTTCCTAAACGTGTTGTTAAATTTCTAAATCTATATTTCAGTGTATTTATTCCAAATTATGTACTTCTTAAGTTAATCGCTCCTAAAATTTGCTCATAATTTTTATTCGTATACCTACCTATTGCATATTTAAAATGACAAACGATATATTGTGATAACCCTCTAGCAAATATTTTAGCTAACTTTCGTTTGTGATCTGTCTCACTTCATTTCCTAAATATGGTAATTTCTCAAGTAACATTTCCATGTATTTATTCCAATTTTGTACTTCTTGGAGTTTATTGCTCCAAAATATTTGCTTACTACAATTATATTCGTATACCAATTTGCATTTTTAGTGACCAGCAATATATTCTTATGGTAAATATTTTGCTAACTGCCGTTTGTAATCTGTGTCACCTCACTTCCTAAATATGGAAATTTCTCAAGTAACATTTCCATGTATTTATTATATTTTCCGAATTTTGTACTTCTTAAGTTAATTGCCCCTAAAATTTGCTCATAAATTTTATTCGTATACCTATTGCATATTTAAAATTACAAGACATTTGTTATATTCATGTAGCAAATATATTCGCTTACTTTCATTTGTAATCTGTCTCATCTCATTTCCTAAACATCGTTATTTCTCAAGTAAAATTTCCATGTATTAATTCCAATTCTGTACATCTAAGAGTTATTTGCTCGTAAAATTTTGCTGTCAATAATTTTATTCTTATACCTATATATTCCTATAGTAAATATTTTACTAAATTTCGTTTGTAATCTGTCTAACTTCCTAAACGTGTTGTTAAATTTCTCAATATATATTTCAGTGTATTTATTCCAAATTATGTACTTCTCCTAAAATTTGCTCATAATTTTTATTCGTATACCTACCTATTGCATATTTAAAATGACAAGCAATATATTGTGATAACCCTCTAGCAAATATTTTAGCTAACTTTCGTTTGTAATCTGTCTCACCTCACTTCCTAAACATTAAATTTCTCAAGTTACATTTCGATGTATTTATTCAAATTTTGTACTTCTTGGAGTTAATTGCTCCTAAATTTTTAATCAAGCTATATTTCAGTGTATTTTAAAGTGACAAGTCTTAAAATGTAACATTCGTGTATTAAATATTTTAACAGACGTTCGTTTGTAGCCTTCGTCACGTTACTTCCTTCACATTTAATTTCTCAAGTAATATTTCCAGGTACCTACCTATTTATTCAAATTTTGTACTTCTGGAGTTAATCGCTCCTAAAATTTTGCTTTCAATAATATTATTCTGATACCTATTTGCATATTTAAAGTGACAATAGTTAAAATGTAACATTCGTATATAAATATTTTGGCAGACCTTCGTTTGTAGTTTTTCTCACCTTATTTCCTAAACATTTAATACCTCAAAATCTATCATAAATTTTTATTTCCTATAAATACATGTGCTTTGTTCACTTGTTTCACTGAATTTATGTGTTAATTTCTATTACAAATATTTTTTAAAACGGTGTTTACGGTTCGACTAATAATTATTTGTGCTGTGGGTTATTTCGTACTTTACGATTGTTACGATTTCCTATGTATACTTATTATACATTCGACAGATTTTCAAAGTTTTTAATCTCACTTCATAAAACTATTTTCAATATTTCTGTTGCAACCCAATTTTTGCTCATGTAATATATAATCTCTTTATATTTTATTTAATACTTTAGTCAAATAGTCTTCAACATTGTTACATTTACAAAATTAACATACATATATAATATACATATATCGTATGTTTTGTAGTCAGTTTATTTACTTGGTTTGTTAATTTGTAGTTACTAATACTAAAAAATAGTGAAAATAATACGATACGAACTTGTTTTTACGATATCACATATTATGTGATATGGATAAACCCATAAGTTTCCTACATCTTTAAATAATAACTACTTCCAACGTTTTTCTCACCTATCAATTCTCTTTGTTTTGTCTTTCTGATTGTAAACGTTCATTGCTTTTACCATGAATTTCCTAACATTTATTTAATTTATGCTGTGGGTTACTTTAAACGATTATTAATGATTGACACGACTTATTATAACTATATATCGCCTAATAAATATATATGTATATGTCAGATTACTTTATCCAGTTTTTGATCGTAATATTGCATTGTTCCAGTTACGCATATACTTAAACTTAATTTTTTTCCGTTATATATTTCTTTCATCGTATTAGTTAGATACGCTTTATATTTTAATTTATTATTTCGCTTAGTATACAATAAAAATATATCTATTTCCTCTTAGACTCTATTATGACTCGAACTCTGGTACGAGGGTAACTCTAAATGTATCGAAAAAAATTTAAATATACAAAATTGTGCATACTAGTATTCAAAACCGATTTTATTTTTATTTTCTTTCTTGCATATTCCTTTCTTTCTTGTTTTTAATTTAGTAACTTAAAACTGTGGTAAGTATATTTTAAATAAACTGGTACAAAATACGCTTTTATATACAAGCTTCATGTAATATTATAAATCAATTGTCTCCTATTTTATGTGTTGAAAGGTTTATTCAGGAGGATTGGTATAAGAAAAACAGTATTTAATTTCGATAACAAACAGGTAAATATATATTTTTTTATTGAATAATAATTATGTTTTTGGTCATGATATGTAAGTATCAGGGCCTGATTGTCTTTTATTTTATATTGTAATATATACGGTGTGCTATATTGTAATATATCTAATAGGTACTTTTCTCTTAAGCTACAGTTTTCTTAGAAATATATTGTTTTACAAAAATGCTTCGATTACATACTTGTTTGTTTTTTTTTAAATTTCTTTTCTTATATCTATCTCATATATGGTTACTTCCCTTAAGTTATTTCATCCCATATTTTTATTAATTTATATTGCACTTGATTGTCATCTTTCAATCATATACTTTAGTTTTTATTTATATTTAAGTTCCTATCTCGTATTATTGCGTATTATATACGTGTTTGAATTGAAAATACATTTCTTTATTCTGATATTGTGATTATAACCTAACTTACACACAAAGTATGTTATGTATTTTTTATGTCTATTATACTTCTGTAGTTTTCACATCCAATTTCAGTTTATCTATTATACTTCTGTAGTTTTCATATCAAATTTTAGTTTACTAGCATTTTATAATAACCAGCCTCTTTGTTTTATAAATTCAGTAGCCTTAGATTATTTTTATTACTTTTAATTCATACTTAAAATATTCCTATTTATGCAATAGCATTTTGAAATATATTAAATATTTTAAATACATATATTGTAACGTTATATGGTTATATAGTTTACTTGCATAGTTCAAATTATAGTAATGTAAGTATATAACCTTTTGTTGGTCGTACCTTATTACGGACATGTGATAAAATATCTTAAAATTTGTTTTATTATTTGCCATAATTTCCTAATTCTGCATATCTTTCGCTTTATCAATTCAGTAATAGGTAACTGTTTTAATTCTTGCTGCAAAATCTGTTTTAATCCTTGTTGCAATAACATGTGCTCGTGTAAGTAATTATATTCCTGAAAATTTTTGATTCTCTCTGTTTTAACCTTATGGAACACTACAACAAAATATAGACCATCTTGTTAAAACTCTGCTTACACATTAAGCAATGATTAAACAAAGATTGACTTAATACTTTATTTTACACATTTTCATTTTCTTTTAATATTTTTTGTTCATTTCTTTCATTCACTAAGTATAAGCGTTCATTTTTATTAAATATATTTTCTGCGTCATACTCATTGTTTACCTTAAGTAATTTGTGTTTCGATTAACTATGAACGTTATGATCATTGCGAATTATAATAATTTCTACTTAATGAGAAACTATACATATAACAGATTTTAAATAGAGTTTTTAATATTACTGTTGACATTTTCTTAAAGTATAATTTCGTACTAAATATATTTTTGTTACGCACTCGATTCAATCATATATAATTGTATAATACAAAATTGCACTTAATTATTTTTTATTGAGCATTAAAAAGCTTCATAATATTTTTCACTTTAATTTTATACAAACTATGTTTGTTTAAAATTATATTTCTATCTTATTATTATACTATGTATAAAGTCTCTTTGTACATACTTGTGTGAATATAATCTTCAAATTAAATTTATTTCAAATTTCTTATTGAATGTTTGGTTTAATAAATTCTGTTATTTAAAAATATTTCATTAACGTTAAGTGAATAATATTTATGTTACGCAATATTATTACTGTTTTAGTAAAATATTATAGGACACATGTTTTGTGTACGTATGTATGCTTAAGTCCATGTTTACTTGCGTATTATATTATATACGAATTCTGGCTACCCAGGAATGGGTTTTTCTTATATCTGTATTTACCTTGTTTTAATTCTACAACATAAAACAGATTACTTCATTGAATGTTTATTTTACACTTAACGCGTTTATGAGGTTAACGTAAGTGTAATCTCATTATCTTATGTAACTTTTTTGTTTATGACCATGAAAAAAAATAACCCTACCTCCTTAAAGGGGAATAAAGACTTGCTCTGCTTGCTTGATTAAACTATTAAATAGTTGGCATTAGTAATAATAATAAATATTTATTTGGAGTTTGTTACTTTATGCATTAAATCCCTTTTCTCGAATTTCAATAAATAAATATGTGTTGTGTTAATGTGAAGTAGTAGTTTAACATTTCTTTTAAATATATTTGCAATGTATTTCCTATAGCTGCTGTCATATTTTGTGCATGTATGCTAAACTTATGTTATAAAAACATTTAATTTATTTCAATTGACTTTTTTTAAATTTCTATAAATATATTGTAGAGATATTAATATTTGTGCTTAAAATGAGCACAGAATTAGATAACGCATAAGTACCATTTGTGTACACAGTCTTAAAACCTCCTCTTAAAATATTTTGACTTTTTTATTTTGGTCCTAAAATGAAAACTTATTGTGAGAGTGACTTCTGTATACTTGATATAAATATACGTTTACAATACGTTTTGTAATACCTTGTAGAAAAATCGTACAAAATCTTCGGGCCATAACTTGTTTTTAAGCATAAATTATCAATCGCAATGAATCTAATTTTGTACTCGTATTAGTTACCTTACAATGTAAGATCAATGTTATTCCATATTTTCTCTTTGTAAAAGAATCTAATTTTTCCTATCCTAAGTAATATTACTAAATACCGTCTATTATTGTGAATTATAGTCTTTCTCTGTTACTAAATATTGACCTCCACCATAGCCTAACTATATCTATAAATTTTGTATTATATATGTTCCAGTCTTTCATTTTCTAAATGTAATTTGTCATATTTTATCATTGTAATTCTCTTTGCATATATATGTCAATAATATAAAATGTAAATAATATAAAACCAAATCCCTATTTGACTTGGGCTCAAGAATAACTTTACCGATCACACTATTTTTTTAAAGTTTTTTAAGAATGGATTGATAATATAATATAAATCCACTAAATCTATGTTAAGATCCGAGCCACGCATCCAATAATAAAATTAAAATTTCGAACCTTAGTTTTTATAGTTCCTATTACCAACACAAAAATACTTGTGATGAATATTTGAAGAATTTTGTATCCTCAACATCAACAGGGCACGTAATGTGTTTCGATTTATTGCATAACGTTTTTGAAATAATACGACATATATTTCACAATTTTACAAAATATTGCAAACAGCTAACGTAAGATTGAATTACACACCGTATTATTTGTTTGATTCATTACAATCATGTAAAAATTACGTTCTGTAGTTTTTGTTTTAATATTTTCATCGGTGACTCTATTTTACTAACTTTAAATACTTTTATAATTCTTTCATTAATGATCAATTATAAATTTTCCCTGCTTTTTCCACAGCCTAATGATTATGAATCTTAAAAACCTTGTCTATAAAAATATGTACATAATATTAGACATATACTGCAACAAAACATACTTCTACAACTAATCGCCGAGTGTTCTGTAATAATTTCTAAATATTAGTTAACGGTTGTGAGATTGTTTCTACTATATTATCTGTACTAATATTACAAAGAGGAAAGATTTGATTGTTTGTTTGTATTGAATAGGCTCCCTAACTACTGGACCGATTTGGAAAATTCTTTTACCATTAGAAGCAGACATTATCCCTAATGAAAATAGGTTACGATGCTGTAAAAAACCTCGGGAAAATGCTTCATTCCTACTGGAAAACGGGTAATGAGAGAAGGGGAAGTAAGAATTATCTTGCCGTACTTAGATTTCAATAACTTCTAAATGGCTAAACAGATTGGGTTAAAATTTTATATGGATATTTTGATGGTTTCCGTGTATGATTTAAAAATAGAATTAAGACCCGGTAGATAGCGCTGCTGTCATTATGTCAACTACGAACTAATCAGGCGAAGCCGAGCTGGGCTGCTAGTAAGAAAAAAAGTAATTAAACTGTTACTTATTCTGTTTATCTTTAAAATCTTCTACTAACTAATAAACTAATAATACTAAGGTTTACTACATTTTTAAATGCTAGTGACTATGCATTATTTAATATTAAGATGTTTGATTTATTAACCGTGTAAATTCCTATGTTTGCAATTCTAATATATATAGTGGAGTTGGAACTTAACTATGTTACTTAAAGAATCAGTTAAGTTTTTCTACATCCTTCACCTTCGCTCTACAGCAGCCTGCTACTTCTAACTTAGTTAATTTTATAAGCTTTTCATTATGTACCTACCTACATTATGCCTGGACTTCTAATTGATTGTTTTATTTCTGATATAATCTTTAATCACTATATACCTACTATTAAAAAAGTAAACTACACATGATCCTGTTATTTATTTTGTTATTACGTAAAACCAATATTAAAAGCTTATAGTGTATTACATTTTGCAATACATTTAATTAATGTAAATTTCCTATTTTTATCTAAGGAAACAATGATTTACAATATTTGTAATGACAAAAGAAAAAATACATCGAATATAAATATATTCGATGAAATCTACACGCAAAGTAATAACAATCACTAAAATCTTTATTTTATTTTGATCTTGTTACAAAAATTATGAAGAATTACGAGCAAACCTGTATTCAAAACTCTCTCGTTGGTTTCTCTAGATGCGTTATATTTTAGCTATCCTTTATCCGTTATTCAACTTTATATTTAATGGTAAGGTAAATGGCAAAATTTACTTGAAATGTATACAAAAGTTGTCATCGATGTTTTTATATAAAAAAAATATAAAGATTATTCAATTCTATCATGGTTGAACTCAACTCTTTAGCAGTCTATGCTATCAATTATTATCATATTAATTAATCATTTATATTCTACTACAGAAGCGAGCATAGTAACAAGCTTTTAAGATGACTAAATAAGATTAAATGTCTAAATATCTGCGCTCAGTTCCTTAAAATCTATCTATTAACTATAATCAGTAATTGTCTTTATAGTCTCATGATATTCATTTTCATGGAGTCCTAGACGATATCGAATCACCTCAAATGTTACTAATTATCCCAAAAATTTCTTGATAAAATATGATTATTTGGATGTACCAAATATATAAACAGTTCTACTAATATCACCAGTCTCTATTAAAACTATTTTTGTTATCCGTTAGGGTGCCTAAATCTATTACATAATTACTTAAGAATCGCCTCTAATCATTGTTAATATTTCTATGCTACGAACTTAGTCTCAAGTTGAGAAGTCAAATATAGATTAATGTATTAATCATGTGCATACTATATTATTAAATAGATATATTTTTCTACAAGTATCGTCTATATTATTGTTGTAAAGTAAGTAGTCATATATTTAACATTGTCACTAATTTATTTATATTATTAGCTTTCACAATGTGCCCTATACCCTATATCCCCAATTATTTGAGTCAGAAATCTCAAATTATTTTCTCCGAGCCATTATCACTATAGTCTTGCTATTATGAACATTCGCCAAGTTTACTCTAGGTATACAAAATACAATGTATTCCATCATTGAGAATATTAAATTATCTCAAATATTAATCTTTATCTTTAATGCTATAATTTCTTGATATAATTTGATAACCCATTAAGTAAAATTAAACAATTATTGCCTACCTGTCTATTATTGTGAATAATCAATTTTTTTTCAATATTTTCGCGCAATTCACTGTTAATTATTGTCCCTTCTATGTTTCTAAATATTGATATTTTTAAATATTGAACCTCTATCTTGTCTTTTAATATTATTCACAACTAATACAATGGACCTAATACGAATTTATAGTAATTTTTTTCTACACTCATAAACAATTATCCGCATGAAAATATTATCCTAAAAGATTTTACTTGTCACGAAATGATTTATTGATACAAAATTCAAGTGTGTGCGTAACATTCGTACATTATCAAAAATACCTCATTCATGTTTATACTTTACTGATGAGACATAAGAAACTATAAATAAAAAGATAACTGAATTTTTTATCTTTGTTATTATTTATAATCATACCAAAAAAATATATATTATGTCAGAATATTATAAGTTTTTACGATACGATACCCTATCGGCTACCCTCGCCACTTTATTAAACAGTCGTTTTCGTCATTTTAGATATTAAATTACCGCCAATCATCTTATCTCTAATTTTACTTATGTCTTAAAACAATTTTCTATCGTATAAATACATATTATCTATAATGAGTAATTATCACTGTCTTGTTATTTTGATATTATAAATTTTTATGAAGCCATATATAACGGATTTCATCATTCTTCATACGAAATTACCTCCAATGTTAATTTTTACCTTCATCACTATATTTTCTCGATATAATTTGATATATTTGGTATATTTAATCTATATTAATCAAAAATCATTTTTTAAACCTTAACGGTGTTACATCCTAAGCATTATTACTAAACAACCGCTTTCATTTTGTAAATGAGTAACTCTGTTGCCAAATATTGATCTTTATTATCTATACGCTCTATTTATATTAACTAATATAGTAACCTCTTATAAATATTATCACATTCGCTTCTATACTCATAAAGTAATAAAACTTTTTGCATCGTCACGAACTTACCTATACACAATTGTCTATTATTGTGAAGAATCTCTTTTGAAATTTTACTATCTGTTATTGAACCCCATCATTCACTGTTCCTATTGTAGATATTATTCATTCTATACATCTTAATATTGATGTCTACTATTGTACCTAGTAGGTATATATAGATATTATGAGCTAATGCAATAATTTGATATAATTTTTATTAGCATAGTAGTTTTTATATCTGTAAATAATTACGTCTAAATATTAACCTTTTGCGTTGTCACGAAATTATTTCTCTCGATTATGTCAAGGTATTTTTCCAATTATCCGTTTTCAAATTATCTATATTTCATATTGCCCCTCTAAAACGCATTAATTAAATAGCACTATTACTTCCATGTATTATTTTAAAATCTAAATTCAAGTATTTGTCTCAATCGTCGTCACTGTTATTTCTCTATATTAAAATCTATTATGGTGCCTCATCTTAAAACATAACTAAAATTCCTTATTTAGAATGAATGGTCCTTTGTATTCAATATTGATATTTACCTACCTAAACAAATTCCTGTCACGTTATTTATACTTTTTTGTCATGTGTTGCATTGTCACAAATATTTCTTGATCTTAAATTAAGATGAAAGCTTTATTTGCAAAATGTTTATAGGTAGGTACTTCATTTTTTTATTAAGTAGGTATTCATTTTCAATAGTTCTATTCAATACTTTTAATATTTAAGGCAGTATTACGGAACCTCAGCACTATTATTGAAACAGCCATGTCCATTTTTGTGAATAATAATTAACGTTTTTTATAATATAGCTTAGTATAAGTACGGTTGTCAAGAATGGATGCATTATTTTGAATATAAAAAATAGTAGTTCAAAGACTATCATTTTAGTCATTAAAATCATTAAAATTATCCGAATATTATTTTTTACTTGCCCAACCCTAATTACCCTATCCTAAGTGCTTTTATTATAAAGGCTTCGTTATATATAATTGGATGAATATAAATAATCGTTAATATTATTTTTCGTATTATTAAAGTGACAAAAATAAAATTAAAAAAAAGAGTAGGTAGTTCCTATTTTTGCGAATCATTGTTAATGTATCGACTACCTACCCAAATATTGGAAAAATCAATTACATTTATCTATCTTTTATCATCCATTAACATAGTTTCTCAGTAATTATCTCTATTTCAATAGGAACATACATACCTACGTTTTTAAATAAATTGTCATTAATTATTTTTTAATAACTTGTCGCATCATTTGTACGACTCATAATGTTACCTATTTAAAACTATCGAGTTTCTTTAACAGCTGTCGTACGTATCATTATGAATATCTTAGTGTAATATTTATATTTTATTTTTCAATATTTATATTTACCAATGATTAAGTAGGTATATTACCTTTTATTATCATAAAAATATGCTTTAACCAAAATAAATACCAAACAATCTTATTTCCTATTTATGGTTTATATTTATCTCTATGTAGATGATAACAGCTACATCGAATTTTTTTCAACAACGAATGAGCTCTAGGACATAATAATTATATTATTAAATATACAAATAACTATCTCCACTTAAATACTGCGCAGTAATTAACTAATCTCCTAACCTTATCTAATTATAACATCTATCTCTATGCTTCCGTGTATCGTCTTTTATTCTTTCTGTTCTGTGTAATCTGTCATTTCAGTTATCAGTAAACCTATTCATTATTCAATCCATGTTCAGTCGTTCAAAACAATCATCTCAAACGACTACAGATTTTATCAATGATTCTAGGCTAATAACTTAAATTCGTGATAAATCTACATGTTATTTACCTTAATATAAGTATTTATATAACATTTCGATAAAATCGGTTAATTTTAAAATTTCAGTTAAGTAATAAATTTATCTGTACCTACTGCACTTTTCATGTATTACACACTTACACTGCCAAATTTACCTATTGTAAGATGTTAATAATCGCAATCGATAGATACGTTTTACTCATATCTTATGTAATCATCGATTCATTTTTATGATGCAACCTAATGTTTACTTATAACTCTTGTTGAAAGGTTCAGTAAAAATATCAAAATGGCGAGTGCCGTCTGACGTCATCCTTAAATTTATACTTTAAAGATCGTTCCTAAATAAGTATCTACTGTCAAAAATTATTAGGAATCGAATCTATCTACTTCTCAATTTTTACTAGTTATATTATTTCTTGCCTTCCATTTTATTTCTTGTCAAATTACTATTAATAAACAATAGCAACAGCAACCAAAGTTGTAACTAAAATGAAGTAGATAATAAACGTTCTTTTAAACAATTTTAATTTATTTTTCTCTTTCTACATGCTCAAATCACAAAAGTGACTTCATTTAAATTTAATGATAGGTAGTTTTAGTTTTGAATCCTTTACAATTTGTAAAAATATAAGGCTTATGGTTTTAGTGAGATACAGTACCGATTATTATTCAATTAAATTCACTACATAGGTACATTAATTTCATTTTGTTTAATTGCACTATTTTCATGTCGCTAACCAGTCTAAATTTTCCGTTTCACTTCAATGCGCTTAAACAAACAACATACGTAGGAAGGTACTTAAAACAAAATGGCGGCACTAACATTTTAGTATTATTGTCTCTTTTCAGTCAATTCTGACTTCTGACTATTGGTAATTTCAATAAATTAAAAATGTACTCAATTTCACATTTTCAGATTAAGATACACTTTGCAGACTTGTTTCGTCAATTATTTCATTATGCGAGTTCCTCTATAATTTTAAATATAACTATGTTTACCACTTACATTTCTTACGTTTTTCAATTTAAATAGTTTGAAAAAATAATTCCATCTAGTAATATTACTTGTAAAAAATATTCTCTACCTATAATCTACATGTCTGATAGGTATTAAACATTTAATGATAAATGTACCTTAGCATGGTCTAAATATGTACACGTCAAACAGCTGTTTTGACTAAACAAAACAAAATGGCCGAACACTCGAGTATGATTTTCATATACCTACTATTTAAGTACCTATGGTAATCAAACACTGCTTTTTAACCTCAAATGAAAGAGTATTAATAATAAAGTCGTTTTAATAAGTAACCCACAGCACAATAATTTAAATATCTTATTACCTATGTATTTTCCTGTATACGTTATAATTCGTATAGGTATTGAATCTATAGTAAGTACTTAATAATAACGCATGTTTTAAAATTTACAGAATGTAGATCTTTAAAAGATCATGAAATACATATCGATAATTAAACAGCTGTCTCTGTACCTACATGGCCCCTCAATTGTTTGACATTATCAAGGTCATGCTATGACGCAGTTACCACAATAGTGCGGTTTTTTGCGTTTTACATATACTAATTCCTGTAAAAAGAGTTGAAATACTTCAAAATGTTACCCACCTTACAATTAAATCCTGATTTCTTGACCTTATCAGCTATAATTTAGGAACGCGATTCAACCGGGCGATGACTGATCCATTTTAAACCGTAAGCTCCTCACTATTCTCAGGAATATAGCCGCATTTTGTGATGTAATTAACATTTTTAAGCTAAAATCTTATTCCTAAAGCTATAAGCTTAAAGGTATACTATTTTGGAATTATTCCGTAAATGTAACCCTGTACCTCTTCTCCGAATTATGAAAATTCTATGGCAACGTGGCAAACCCCACATGCCGTATTTATAGCTTTGCTTACCCCTGCCCCAACCACAGTATAATGTAACCATTTTAAATTGGTAGCGTATATGTAGCTGTGTAATTTGCTAGCCTACATATTTAATTTGGTAGCATTATAATTCTAGAATTTTCTTTGTTCGAAGAATGAGATAGCATTAAAATTGAATAGAGAAGGCTATACGTTCTGGAATATTCCATTTTCAGATATAGTTTAAGAGGCGGTAACATTTTTTATAGTAATTTTATTAGAAAATTATATTATTTTATTTATTTTGGAAGTGGTTGGAGGCAAAACTTATGAATCTTCTTAAGAGTCGTTGACATAGATTCGAAGATTTTAAAAACAAGGCATATATATACCTCACAAAAAACTGAATAATAGGTACCGCAATATCCTTGGTGTATTCGCATTGTAAATAGTTGAGTCATTTCTACCCCAGTCCATGCTCACAAGCATGTAAAGATTGTATATTGAAAGTACCATAGAATGATCTAAAAGATGATCTATTGCTTAATTAAAAAATGTTCTCATATAAATCTATATCATTCTAATACCCTGTACCGTACTCCTTGATTAATTTACTTTGATATCCGATCGAATTAAGTTAGTCGATCGGTCTGTATATTTTTCTAATTTACCTATTCCTTTTCGCGTCACAATAAAATTAAATAGCCTTGTTTAGATTTCCATAAATATTTTTTTGCCGTAGTATCACGGTCTTTATCTTACAATGATTACGATCTAGTCTGATATTATTTAAAATAGCATGTAGGAAGGCTGAGACACTTTAAAAGTGCTTACCGGATTTTGATGAAACTCGGCAATGTTTTTTTTTTTTTTTTTCCTCTATATTATCTCTGCGCGAGGCAAAGCTTTTACAACTTTTTAAAGTTTCTACTCTATCAGATCAATTTGTGTGGATATGACCACTGTTTCATAGTAAGGTTCCTCATTCATTCCGTGTCTCTTTATCGTTCTAGTTCTCGCGTGAATGCTTCTCGCACTTTCATACTGTCCTTTTCATACTTTGGGATTGGGATTAGGCTTTGGGTTTTATTCTTTATTTATTATATATATATATATATATTTTTTTTTTTTCTCCCTTTTCTTATTTACATAATTTGTATACCTTACTTACTTATTTTGTCTATTAACATTCTGTTTTGTACTTAATTACTATTACATTTTTAACAGTTAGTGCCAATCTTCAATATAATGAAAATTATATAGCGTTGGCACTATTTATATTTTTATTTCTCAGATTAACTGTCTTAATGATTTCTTCTGCGTAATTTATAAATAACTCTCTTGTTTTACTATTGTTCATTATTATTGGTAAATTTTCTATTTTAATTTCTAAGTCTATTTTTCTTTCTAGGTTATATCGGGTCTGGGCGTGTATTGGACAATTTATAATTATGTGGGGGATAGTTTCCTCCTCATCGGGGTCGCAGGCGCACGATGGCGTCTCCTTGCATTTAAATTTATATAAATACCCGGAGAGGCCCCCGTGCCCTGTCATTAGCTGTGTGGTCATGTTTGTGATTTCAATTTTTCGGACTATTTTGTATGCGGCGATTGCACATGGCAAGAATAGTTTGGTTATTGATGCTGTGTTACTATTTTTATATCTCTTATTCCAGTCTACAAGTGTGTTTTCTCTAATTATTTGTTTTACAAAAGATATGGGGCACATCTCGTAGTTGGGTTTCTTTTTCGAGAGCATGGCAGCATCTTTCGCCAGTTGGTCGGCGTTTTCATTCCCCGGTATTCCCGCGTGTGCTTTGACCCAGAACAGAGAGACACTCTTGCCTTGTTCGAAGCATTGTTTAATTGTGTTTCTTGTTCTGGTAGCGAGGGGGTGCCGTGTGCTGCTGTTTGAGACAGTCATAAGAGCTGCCATGCTGTCGCTAAAGATTCCGTACGAGGTGGCTTTCATTTTTGGGATTATTTTGGCGGCCTCACTCAGCGCCAGTAGTTCAGCCTGATAAACGGAGCAATGGGACGATAGAGCAAATTTCAGGGATTTAGTTGGTGCCCCACCCTCCCATACAGAGAGTGCGGCCCCGACCTTGCCCTCAATTTTGCTCCCGTCCGTAAATATTTGAATTTCAAGAGTATTTTGTGTTTTGTATTGGGCTTCGTCTTCTATTTTTGTGTAGGATATGTCTATTTGGTCTTTTGGGTGGGGGGCATTGATTGCTGGCGTCATCCGCTCGACCTCTCTATCCCCCAGCCATGTCCGGTGCACTCCTCTTTTGGCTTCATACAGGGAGGCTACTTCGAGTACTCTTAGGTCTAGAGGGAGTACTCCAGCCAGGATCATGGCGGAGTTTAGAGACACCGTGCGGTAGGCCTTGCAGAGTTTTAGAGCAAAAGCTCTCTGCACTATGCTTAACTGTTTTTGAATACCTACTTTTTTGACTGATGTGTGCCAAGCGCTTGCCGCATACAGAATAATCGGCTCTACCACTGCAACATATATAGTGCGAATTATTTCAGAGTGGAGGCCCCAGCTCACTCGGGCCGTTCGGGCGAGCATTTTGTATAGTTTTATGGCTTTTGTGCAAGTGTTTTTAACGTGGCTATTGAAAGTGAGTCGGTCATCTATTGTTAATCCTAATATTTTAAGTTCTTTGGCCATTGTGATTTCTGTTCCTGCCATGTTCAAGCGTGGGGTGTCATATTTTAATCGTCGCGTTATGGTGATAGCGTTCGTTTTATGTGGCGCGAATTTTAATTTATTTCGGACACCCCACTCTTGAGCATGTCTGAGTGCGTTGTTTGCGGCCTTTTCTATTTCTAGTGCTGTATCTCCGTCTAATACTAGTACCACGTCATCTGCGTATGCTTGGACATACACATTCATTTTCTCGAATTCGTTTAATAGTGGGTTGAGTAGTATATTCCACAATAGTGGACCTGCTATGGAGCCCTGGACGCAGCCTTTAGAGGTAGTTCTTTTATGTTCTACTCCTGCATATCTTAGATGTATTGTTCTATTGCTGAGATAGCTGTTGATGACCCCTCTCAAGTATTTTGGACAGTCGGATTCTGCCAATCTCATCTGAATGGCTGGCCACCATGCACTGTCGAAGGCTCCCTCTATGTCGAGCGATATTAATGTGATTATTCGCTTTTGATGCAACTTGGTGTTGATGTGTTGCATCAGGTCATAGAGGGAGTCTTCCGTGCTTCTTTGGGGCATGAAGCCGTATTGGCGTGTGCTTATTTTTGGTAGTATATAGTACTTGAGACGGGCCACCAACATCTTTTCGTATATTTTGCTAAATATTGGCAACAGCCCTATGGGTCTATATGATTTGGGTGTATTGTATGCTGTTTTACCTGGTTTGCGTAGTACTATGACTGTTGCTACTTTCCATATGTGAGGAAAGTATCGTAGTGTAAGACATTTGTTGAGTATTTTTAGGAATAGTGTGGGGTTTAGGTCTATTGCATTGTGGCAGATGTCTAGTGTGAATCCGTCGTTTCCGGGGGCTTTTTTCGGGTTAAATGTGTCTATAGTGTCCTTTAACTCTCTTTCTGTGAATAGTGGTACGGGATCGTCATCCTCTCTGTTTTTTAGTTCTTCAGTTATTTTACGTATTGTCTTGTGTTCTAGTGTGTCATCGTCTGTGTTGTCTGTAGGGTAGAATATCTCTGCTAGGTATTTTGCTGAGTCTGTTGAGTTAAGTGTGTCTCCATTTTTGTCTATTAACGGCAGGTCTTCTTCTCGTTTTGTTGATTTTCCTATTACTCTATATATGCCCTCCCAAACTCCTTCTTTATCTTGTTTTTGGCAGAATTCTTTCCAGTTATTACTCTGTGCATTTTTCACTTCTAATTCGTATTTTTCTTTATGTTGCAGATACTGCAGGATGACCCAGTCTCTACGGTCCGGTGCGGCGTTCTTGATGCGGTGTCTTCGGGTGTTTACTTCCTTCTTCATTGTGCTGAGTTTCTCCGACCACCATGGCTTGGTAAGTGTTTCTTTGTTTGTTTTTAATGGTATTGTTTCTTTGCAGGTTTCTTCTATCAGGTAAGTGTATTTATTTACTATTGTATCTATGTCTTGTGTTTTGTCTATTTTATCTATTTCTTGTATTTTTATGTTATCTTCTAGTAGTTGGGCCAATTTTTCGTGAAATTGGCTCCATTTTGATTTTTTGGTATTATATTTTCTTGTGGTTCTTTTGATTTGTGTACCATTAGATCTTTTTAATTTTATGTCAAATACTATGCCATTGTGGTCGGAGCTCACTAGGTCTTCATCAACCTTCCAACCGTCGATCAGTCCGAGCATATCCTCAGTGCATAGAGTCACATCTACGTGACTGCAGTATCTTTTGCTACCCCTTATCGTGTCGAATGTTGGAGTGTCCCCTTCGTTCACGATTTGGAGTTCCATTTCTCCAATAGTGTCGAGCAGTTGTTCTCCCCTGGTATCATCGAGAGCGCTTGACCACCAAGTGCTCTTTGCGTTGGCGTCACCTCCTATGACTAGTCTTTTAGATCCCATTTTCTGGATTATTGTTTTGATTTGGTCTAAGTAGGGTTGGATTGGCTTGTCCGGCTCAAAGTAAAATGATATTAGTGTAATTGACCAGTCTTTGGTTTTTACACTTACTACGGCGATATTGTTTGTGGTAAGGGTTGGATGTTGGATAATGTCCAGATTCTGATCGAAGACTGCTATTGCTGCTTTAACTCTTGCGTTATCAGGATTACTATTTTGATCGGGTGTAGAATGCAATGTTCTAACTTATAAGTTATAACACATAAACTACAGAAATACTAATTTTTCAAGGTAATTTTATTCCAAAGCCGGAGCCCTCAGGTCTCAACGTGGGGTTAAATTACGTTTTGTTTGTCAACCATAATAATAGTGGTAATTTGGTTACGTTATTTAATTTATGAGTAAACTATTCAATATTAATAATAAAAACAATAAAAGATAAGAAACACAGTAGCCTCCTAGTCTATATATAAGTGAAACAGAGACGATGGCTCAGCCGATCGATAGCGATGTTTCTCGAAGCATCAAATACAGCATCGCTGGGGTTACACGCCTATGATACCATATTACCTTAAAACATAATTGTTCGTGAGTTTTATTACTTGTATTTTATTTTAATGTTCTGTATAGGTCATATAATTAGATTATTGGTTATTTGAATACCACTTTATGTTGGTATAATTGAAAATTTTTTTATTTGTAGCAACTTTGTAACACATATATTCCTCAAATTTTTTACTTATTATTATTATGATTTACAATCATACCATAATTACATGAAATAGATTTTTATATGTATAATAAACTACTTGTATGTATAAATATCTAACCATAAACCAAATTAAGCTATAGTGGAAGTCTCACACTCAAAGGCAAGTTAAAGTTTTTCTTTCTTATTTGTGCTAACACTAGCTTATATATCAAATCTTAGCTTGCTAGGACTTCAGGAAGTACTTAACTGATAAATTTTTAATCATCATAAATGAGTAAGTAACGGAATTGCCAACCAGTGAGGATTGGAATTTGCTGACTGTGATTACATTCCCGGAATAATATAATAAATAAGCTGATTCTAAGTAGGCATGCCTTCGACCGTAACGTCACTTAACATCAAGCGAGATTGTGGTCAAATGCCTACCTATAATATAAAATGAAATGGTTTTTTATTTTATATCAATAAAGTTAAAATTAAAAGAAATACGCAATATAATCTATTGAACGTAATAATATATGTACCCATACAAATTCAATATTTATACTTAATCGTAAAGTTCTTGTTAACTGGTACTATTCAAAAACTTAAGGATTAAAGAATACATTAAATTTCTTTATCTTGACGGAATCATGACGTACCCCCAGACCCCGAATAAACATTTTGGAAGTTGTTTTATATACAATACGATAAGAGGTTATTTTAACTTCTTGTTACATTTGTTAGGTTGATGTTTGCTGGCTAAATATTATACTAATCTCGTGACCCTTGCACTTAAAGTATAGAGCGCAAAAAAATTGATGCTCAAGTATCTAACATGTCCAGCTAAAGAAGTTTTATGAGATGTAGACATTTTTTTTCACTGCAATGTTACTCATAACAGCATATAAGAACAAATTACTGATAATGTATTTATAACCTTTGACATGAAATTTAATTTTATCACTATTGTATCCACAATCATTTTTACGTATTACAATATTTTTGGGAATTTAGTTGTTTTGGTAACATTAATGCGTCACATTGAACAGTTGTAGGTTTTCTCTCTTTATCTTACTCGATATAAAATAATATTTCTATCTCTGTTGCTGCACAACCTACATTTTCCCCTAGATCAATATTCTCTATAATTTGATTGGTCATGTGTTAGTGCATCTAGAATTTTCTTTCCGTGATTGGCTAGCGAATAATAAGAATGTTTCATATTGGCTTGCGCAGTGCGCGGGAATGAATATTGGATTTAAAATAAACAATGGACAATAGTCTGTATTAGTCATAAGATAAATTGGCAAAGACTTAGGTATATGATATAATATGTTAATATTTAATTATATAAAGAGAATATATATAATCATATCTTTTATTCAAATATAGATACAACACGCAGTCCGTATTTTTATCCCACAAAGTCAGCATATATAATATGATAAATAAAATAATTAATAAATAATAGGACAAAACACACAAATTTATATCTCGTTGAGTTTTGTCCCATACCACACGGTTGTAAGCGAAAGATCTCTGATTAGGAGAAATTGTATATGTATCATTTAGTAATAAATAAATAAGTAAGTAATGTTACGCCCATATCCCGTAGGCAGAGGTACCATACCATGCAACCACAATTACCTGACAGGGAAGGCCGTCGCCATATCGGGCACAATTTCAAATTCAGGCAACGTTATTTTTTACATAAACATTTAGTCTGTAAGAATTATTTTTATATTATATTTGTTTTGTTGTTTTTCTATCTTTTCGATGCACAAAGAGTATTATATGATTTTTTTTGACAACCAAAGACTGATTCTGACTATGAACTGTAGCTCAAGGCCAGCGTTCCTCCAAAATCGGAATCTAGAAAAAAAATCTGGAGAGTGTCTTGTCCTGGTCAGTTGTTACCGTATTATTAACCATTTCAAATTTCAATGACTGCATGTTTCACACTAACCCTTTTATCTTCCCTTAGATAGGTGTCTACTTGATGAAATATAGTTTTGGTTTGGTTGAGGTTTAGTGGGATTTTTTCATCTATTAAACGGATTTCAAGTTCAGATGTCTAGGTAAATTATTTTTTTTTGTTTTTGATCCAATTTCAAAAAGTTCTAACCCAAACTTATATGGCAATTATAAAAATTGTGTAGGACCACCACTCTCAGTTCATAACTTTTGGAAATATTGAGTAGCAAATTTATAAAAAACAATCAATTCGGCACGACTGGATCCGTACCATCTACAAACGGCAAAAAAAGTTAGTTTGTCACGTTTGTTGTTAGGGAGAATACTTATTTGTTGTAATCTGCTTTTAATATTTGTTTTTATAGCGCCAAAAATACTTACATCATCTGTGAAAGTTTCAACTAGGTACTTAGTTATCATGGTTGATAAGATTCAGCCAGACAGTTGGACAGATAGACAGACAGACGGACAGTTAATGCTTTAATAAAGTCCGGTTTAAACGTTTTATTCTCTGTCTTTGCATAAAAAAATCATCAAAATCGGTCAAAACGGATCACCATCTAAAAGCAACATAGGGCTTCCTAGTTCCTAGTTTACATTCAACGCCTTCATGTGCGGCCCTCAAAAAATATAATTATAAAAATTATCTATTAGACAAATGTTTTATAAATATATCTAAAATTATTTATTAGAAATGATAAGACAGATTAGATGGTGAAATATATACCAAAATTTGTAACTACTAAACAGAAGCTTCTTATACTTTTGCTTAAGTTCACTGATCAGCTTATAGTTAAATACGCACAGCTGTTACTTTAACAAATAAATACATTTTTTATTTCATGGCTTTGTGATGGGAACAGCTGTTACCTGTCTACCCTAGCAAATTCTCACGATTAGGGGCCTTACAGAGTCGTAAAAGCAATGTAATAACAGAAAGTGTACACATAAATATGACCCTATTGCACACAAAATAAAGACGAGATTCTGATTGACTACAGGAATAACACTCCTGTATAAATTACTGTTATACACACGACCCTAACTCCAAACGTAAAAGAAGCTGCTTTTTATTCACAGTTTAATTCGGTTACTAGGCGACCTTCAATCTCTTCATCTAATGTCCTGATTATCGCCGTGTCGGTCCGTGTTCCCTGTGTAGAATAGACCATTTGCCTACAAGTCAGATCGTAACCGTTAAAGGCTAGCATAGGTTAACTGGGTCACTTCCAATAATACTATTGGTTGTAGAGTGCTGTGTAGCAATTGGCCCGGGTAGGGATCCACCGCCTTATCTATTCCTACCGCTATAACATTGTTGTGTTCCGGTATAGTATCCGGTAGATCACTCCTAACAGCCCGGCCATAGGACAACGACGCACGGTCTACACGCACGAACAAAGTATGTGTATTTTCATTTACCTAATATGAATACATATGTGGAAATTTCTCGAAGCACCAAGGATGAAAAATATAGAGTAGATATATTAACAAACTAGCTGTGGCCCACGGCTTTGCCCGCGCGTAATTAACATACTAACTAAATCTAGGCAATTGCAAAATTAAAATGAATAAAATACATAGGGAAAGACTTGTCTTAAAAGCGATTTTGTTTTATACCTACTATGTAGTGACTTCGGTTCAACACTGTTGCTGGATTTCATTTATAATATAATCGTCGCTGTGGACGAGCATAGTGGGTGTCCGACTTTGACGCACGAGGTCCCGGATTTGATTTCCGGGTAGCCAGTAGGATAATAATAATACCTACCACTATTCGTCGAGGGTACCATATTCGGGGGTATGGGCGTGACAATATTCATTTTTATTTATTTATTTGTCATCAAGACATGCTTCCGCTTGTTTGTCTTATAAAGTCATGCCTGACCTGGAGTCACAGAACACTATCCTCCCTACCGAGAGCTTGGGGTATAATAGTATTTAATTCACAAAACATTACACCTTTTTACAATATTCATGAGATCCTCTCGATTTATCCATTATTCCACCATCAGATCCTAACTTAATAATTTTGGGACTCAGACGTATGCCCTTCAAATGCAACAATAAATAATGCAATCGGTTAGAAACTGGCATATATATAGGTGAACACGAATAAAAACTAGATATAGACGAAAGTATCATACTCCTCTATCCAGGAGTTATAATAGCAGGTATATCGATACCGATGGTATAGCATGGACTATTAAGGACGTAGAAAAAATCGAATCAGCGAGGGCTGAATTCCTAAGAAACCTATCTTACCAAACATGCTTATACACGACTTTTTTTGTACAAAAGAGAAGGCAAACATCTAATAGTAAGTGAATACCGTCGCTTTTATTCCTAAAAGCGGAATATCACAGTTTTATTCCTAAAAGTACACCCTTTCCTTGTTTTTACGACGTACTTACTGGCATAATCGAGTAGGTAGTGAATATGTATAACGCGGTAACAATTATGTACCCTTTTGGGGGTTAAACTTTGAAAAATCCTTCGGTAGTGTGTCTTTAGCGATGGCCTATAGGTAAAGATTTTTTAGCTAAATAAAATAGTAAATACTTCTCGGACATTAAAATAAGACACTCTTAGATCAATGCGTGAGCCTTAGCTACAAATACATGTGGACTTAATACATAAGACGCGTTGGAAGAAATCTAGTTATTCATCATCAAAAAAGAAGAAGGAGTTTTTACAGGTTTACCAATTACAAAACGTACTCCACAAACAGGGAGAATATTATAACATAAATATATTTATTTTATTTATAATATAATGAAATTAAATAAATATTATATTAGTTATTGATTTGCTGCAAATTTCATGGTTTCTATCTGTATGACGTTTCAGATTTTCAAAATTTCTACTGCGTTCAAGGCTGCAAGTTGATGGCAACCACTCCATTTTTTTTTTTTGATATAGACTAACTTGTTGCTAACCGAGTGGTTCTTACAACTTCACCGGACTTTAAATCCCACTCCATTTATGATAGCAGCACTTAATAACATCTGGGGAGCTAGAACATGAACTATCATCTCGACGCGATCGCGTCGTTTTGCGCGATTAGAAATGTCAAAACCAAAAAATTGTCCTAGTTTTCTGAGTTTCACATTTCAAATCGAGCAAAACAACGCGATCGCGTCGAGACGATAGTGCTCGTTCTAACTTCCCTGAGCTTCTTTAAGACCCCTGCAGTTATGGAGACGTGAAAATTTATTGCTATTGCTAAAATATTTATATTTGCACTTTCTTAATTTTTTAGAAACAATAATATTACTATAATTAAAAATGATTATTCGATGATTTTTAATATTTTTAAAAGAGAAATTTGAATTTAAAAGCAGATATATGAAGCAGTATAAAACACACGCTTATACTGCTTCATATATTATATACACAAGCACTTATTTGATTCTAAGCGTAAATCTCCCGCTTCTGTCAACAATATTCCTTAAGATCTTGATCTTCATAACAAGATATTTTTTACTAAAAACCCAAAACTAGCGATATTAAGCCTTTGGTATTAGTTTCCTAACTCTTTAACAGTGAGATGTTATAGGCATTATGGTGGATACCAATCTAAAAAATACATTAACATCACAGTACTTTATCTTGTCATAATATATCACTATGCTGGTGACAAATAAACTTATACCACAATTTATTAACCATGCCTTGAAATAAATCCAGAACCAAAATTAAATTAAAACTTCATGGTAGTTGTCAAATTAAATAATAATTTGTGTTTGTTAAAAAAAATGTGGTAGTGTCATAATTTTTTTACAACATGTTTTGGGTATTCTTGTGTTTTGTTATGGTAATAATTTCTTTTACAAAGCTGTCATTAACTGTCAATTTTGATTATAAGTTACAAATGTCAGATTAGCAATCGCCGTCTGCTGATTGTGAAAATGTGAATGTTGGAAATTCACTTCAAAGTCCATGGAGCAATAATCATATTATTGCTAATTGAGCAATAGCTAAGTAACCTAGCCAAATATAACTTATTGCAAGCAATTAATTATTAATTTGTCAGTGACTTGTAAATTAATTTAAGAATAACTAAATACTTTCAAAAAAAATTATTAGTGCGTATTGTGATAATTCATGGAAGGTATTAAATACTGGTTATTAGTGTTTTAGTGCAAATTGAATTAAAATGGCTCCAAATTTTAGTAAATATACTTCAAGGACAGATTTTAAAGTTGCCCTCGCAGCTTCAGCAGCAATCAGTGCTTGGATTATTAAAAAATCACTGAGCAAAAGGTAAGATTCTCAATAAACAACTTTTACCATTTAGATATTTAATTAAAACCTTCCTCTTGAATTACTCCATCTATTAAAAAAAAACCACATCAAAATCCGTTGCTTAGTTTTAAAGATTTAAGCATACATAGGGACAGACAGAGAAAGTTATTTTGTTTTATTATATGTAGTGATATTGTATGGCGATTTTATTAAAGTTTAATGTTTTCCTACTTCCTCCGGTATTGATTTATTCACCATGTTTTTGTTTTTTCCAGTAGTGTGTTATTTTTCATCGTAGTGGGGGAATTGTTGCCTCTTGCTTCTGTATAGATGATGCTGATGAGATAGAGTTAATCCTCCATCCATCCCCCTCCAATTTTATCATTAATTGTTTAATTTTAACTAGTGTGGTTTGGGTTCGATCCCAACGGGGACAGGCATTTGTGTGATGAACATAAATGTTTGTATTACCAGGTCTGCATGTTTATTGAATATATTCTTGTACATAATATATTGTTTAAGTTTGTAGTTTATAGTTGTCTAACACCCATAACACAAGCATTACATTTTGCTTATTTTGGGGTTAGATCAATTTATGTAATTTGTCCAGGGATATTTATTTATTTATGTATATATTTATTTATATATGTATATATTTATTTATGTTTATTATACACTTTTAATACCTATTACTAACTTGGCTCTTGTGAGTCTTTTCTGGGATATCACAATAAAAAAAAATATATTAAGACTGGTATTGTCAGAGATTTCACCTAACAAACAGCTTTCCATACTTTTTAACTACATAGTAACTATATACAATACCTATAAAGTAAACAATTGTTTAAAAAAATTCAAATTAGGTCTTCAAATGTTGAAACAATGATTCATTTAAATTTAATTTAACCTGAAAATTGTCACAAACCTAAATTCAAATTACAGACAGAAAAGAATTAGGCAATCTTTGTATCTTGCTTTTGCTTGTGTTTTAAATATTTTAAACTAGCTGTCCGCCCGCGGCTTCGTCCATGTGAATTATTTTAATAATACAGACAACTTTCAAAGGGCAGACATTTTTCCGACTTATAATACTAATCGCGTAA
>DVZL01000257.1:0-25664 GCA_018236625.1 Lasaia peninsularis
TTTTGCATTCCCTGAGATCGGCGCGTCCCCGTACCACGAAGCAAAAACGATAGTTGTCAAATAATATTAGACTAAATCAAAAAGGTTATTATTCTTACTGTATATATGAAAGGTTACTTTCATATAACCCGTACATATTTTTACTTCGATTAAATATGGTCAGTTCATTAATGTCACGCAGTAAAAATATTTACTTGGTAAAAGAAGTTTGTTTAGACCGTATTCTGGAATATTAATTCGAATTTAAAAAGAAAAATGTCGTACTTTATAATCCAATTCCGAGAAAGGAAAAAAATACGAAATCAAAGATTGGTCGTCAAGTGTATTATTATAAGACAGGAAAGCAGGAGTTGGTATATAGACGCGCCAAAAACACACGTTAATGTTATGGTTTACGTGAAGTAAAACATTTTCTATTCTATTTTACAACAATTACAATTTATAAAAACTTTATAGTGTTTTGCAAGGAGTTTCTACTCCTCGAAAACAACATCTATAAAGAATGGTAAATTCTATGGTAAATTTCTACCAGTAGAAGTATATCATGATATTCCGAAAAAAACATAATAACGCTTTAAAAGTTGAATTGTATTTTATTTATATTATATACTTATTACTAAGTACCGGCTGTCCATGGATTTCGGACTTGACACCTTTAAATTAGATAAATTCGAATAAAAAATCAAACAAACAGGTCAGATATCAGAGGTTTTTAGACAAAATAAATTCAAGGTTTAGCTCAAAATATCAGAAGCAAAACACAGGATGCTTTTTTAATTATACAACCTTAACATAGATATACATTATTATAATATCCTTTAGAGTTCATGACTTGACATTATATGTTAGACCTAAAGCATGAATGCATTATACTCGTATGCATGTTTAGTTCTGTAAAATATTAAATAATAACTAATATAATTTTTATGACTAAAACAGATTTTTATACAGCCTCTCTTAACCTTTTCACAAAATTATGTATAAAATTATACAAAAATATGTAGACGCTTAATAATCCATACTAATATAAAAATAGTCTGGTTTTTTGTCAAAGATATGCACTTTAAGTGATATAAGTTTCAAAATCGATATTTTTTTTTTGTATTACATATATAGCTTGATAAAGGGGTAACTGGAAATTTGAAATGACATTCAAAATTAGAATAAGGGCGCGAAAATTACATACTAAACAGCAAAAGAAATAATTTCAACGCAGTAAAACTGCAAAAAACGAAACGATTTTGTCTTCATAATGATTATTAATAAGATATGATTAAATAAATTATTATTGAATTCATTTTTTAATTTTTTTATTACATATCTGGTTTATCTATATTAATAGATGGAATTTCTACTGACTTTTTCGTGTTATTAATTTTTCTAAAAATCCTAAACCAATAAAATTAAATGGGACTAGCTCGAACTGAAGAAGGATCGATGATTGAAAACAAGAACTATTAAAACACATTGGGAATTAGGAAAGTAATCGCAAAAATCGAGTATCTAACAAAAAGGGGTACAAAAACATTAAGTTGAATAGAGACCTCATTTTTAAAATTAGTTAAAAATGTAAAATAACTTAAGGTGAGGACCCTTTAGCGTGACATTTGTTTGAGGTAAATTATGAAATAATGTATATCAAATTATATTATATTAAAAAACATGATCTGTTTAAAGGGCGAGTGGAGGCAGAATATCGATGGCAAATTAAAGTTTTATATTAGCATATCATTATATCTTAATTAATGCAACTGGATCAAAAAATTGACCTTTGGATGGAATTGAAGATATTATTATATATATTTATCTTGTTTATGTTACAACTAGTATAGAGTTGGTGTGATTTGATTGGGTTTCGTTCATAGTTTGTGTGACTTGATTCGGTGTCGTTTATAATTGGTTTGACCTGATTGGGTATAGTTTAAGATTTAAACACACGTGTTTGTAACTATGGTCACGAAACTATTGTCATAATTTAGATGCGGTAAAAAAATCGTCTTTAATTTAATTATCACGTCATCTAGGTAATTAACTTATTTATGATTTTTATATATATTTTAACTAAATGCCTTGATCACTCCATTTTATTAAACAAAGTTGCTTCCCTCTGTGTGTTTGTCTATATGTTTGCTTAAATATTTAAAACTACGCATCACATTTCGAAGTGGTTTCTTTCAATAAATACAGTGATTCAAGAGAAAAGTTTTTATGTATAACACATGCACCAGATGCACAGAAAAAACCGCTAACTTTTGGGATTTCTAATGTGATGTCGTTCATAAGCGTATTTTCTGCGCTTATATTGTAAACTCTGGCTAAATCTTACGAGATGAGTCAAAAAATGTTAAAAACGTACACAAATACTTTAGGATGACATAAGTCTATCTCTTAAGAATAATTCTAGGATAGGGTTTTTTTTTAATTGGCTATTTCGGCTATTCACTATAATTCCCATACGGCTAAATTACTATCATTTCTACTGTTATATATATTATAACATATATATATATTGTAATATGTTCGTCTATTATATTATATATATATTTTTTTATTATTATTATATTAAATATTATTATTATTGCAGTATTGAAATTCAGGTCAAACTACGCGGAGGATAACTGTGACCTAGATGCATCGTTTGTTATATGACCCTATTCATTAAGCTTATGTTTCGAAAGTTCGACGGGCTCTAGGAATTGCATAATGCTCTAGGGACTTGTCATCTTAATATCCTGGGTATTTATGAGTTCACCAATAAGTTTTCTTCTTTATTGAATAAACCATTATTTATAAAAGCAAACAGTTATTTTATTCAATGCGAGTTTCTTTCATTATTGTTATTGAGACTCGGGGTTTTCCCGCTTAAGTTGTTAAGTACAAAAAGGTCAAGCGCAAATCATAATCGCGCCCAAAGGGTTCCAATATCTATAAAAACGGCTTTATATGGGAGCCCTATTTAATATTAATTTTATTTTATCTTTAGTTATTATAATGGCAAAAAAACTTCGTGATAGATGGACAGCGGACTCTTGTAATAGGGTCGTGTTTTTTACCCTTAGGGTACGAAACCCCAATATTCTTTATTCATTACATACGCTGAAGCTCGCTTTGCAACCTTCGGTATTCCCCGAGCTAAGTAAATTTAACATGAGATAGTGTAACGATAATGTCGTAGGATTTTAAGTTCAATTCCATTTTTTGACTTTGGACAATTATATTTCAAATTTGTTTAATAATATTAATCACAAACTAGTAAAAATAGGTAGGCTATTCTAGAGTACAATGTATTTCTCCTGAAGATGCTTCGGTTGCGAAGCGAAACGTAAAAAAATATTATTTTATTTTAATTTGGATTTCCGCATAGTGACACCTTGTTCTATCAATTATCTATTTAAATATTAATACTAATATTACAAAAAGGTAAATTTCTAAATTTGATCGATAGTGATATTTCGTATTGTCATGAATTTCAGTTAGACATCTACCATCGCAGACGAACGAACGAAAGCGTTTCAGAATTATATGAATGGTGTCTATAAAAAGTTGTAGAGCTTTTACAGAGTTTATAGCTTTAAAGAGATTTCTAGTGTTATACGTGTCACTAAACTATGATTATATTTAAAATCATAATTGTGTTTTATCCCATAATATTATCTACCATCACTAATATTTATCAAAATAACTACTTTTATTTTTAAGTGACCCTATAATCGTTGCCTGACACTGATAGCTAGCTACTAACTGTTAAAAATTGAGTGTTTTAACTTATGTACCTTGAAATTTTCCATTTCTCTTTCCATAAGATTCAACAAACGCAACAAAAAAGAAAACAGTTAAAATGGTTCAGATGTTTTCGAGTTTTGCGCTTAACGATTCGCTTTCAATTATATTTCTATAGATAATTAAAGTAATATTATAAATTAATAGTTAATTATTAATAGTTATCCCTACAATTATTGAATGAATATGTTTTTTGTCTATTACTTATTAGGTATTAGACCGTCATAAGTTGACGGTCTAATACGTAATAAGTCATGAACTTACACTGAACCCCTCGGGTTGGTGATGTACCATTATCATGTTTGGAGTTAAAGATGACATAATATACTCCATTAGAAAATCTGGTAATAAAAAGAAAGATAGGTAATATTTGACATTTTTTGGTAAAATCAAAGCAATCTCAGAGTTTTCATGTGTTGGTTTGTCTGTAAGTCTGTCGGGTTGTTTAGCGAATGTAAACTCTTAACTACGGTGTTAGGGAGCACATACTTTGTTTTTAGGACAAAGGCTATAGTAGCCAAATGAAAATCATTTGTGACGAATAAAAACCGATAAAAAATATTATTTTCACTTCTTTCATTCTTTCATTTACATAATTGGAAAAGTCTAACAACCACACACAAATTCAAATAACAATAAGTCAAATTGCCCTAATTCATGATTGGCACGTTTTAAGTATATAAATAGCGAAATACACTTTAAGTTAAAAATAAGCACAAACACAATGTAGTGACAAATTAAAATTTCATAGTATTGTACCTACAGTGGAACTTATAGAATTTAATTAACTTTTTATCAACTAAACACAAAAATTGATCTAACCCTAAAGTAAGCAAATTGTATGTTTGTGTTATGGATGTTACACAACGATATTAATATTTAAAAAATACTTAAATAGATACCAGAATAAATTTAATAAACATCCAGACTATAAAATACAGTATGTTCATTACACAAATGCCTTCCCCCGTCGAACCCGAGCCTTGGAATTGGATTTTGCTTGCGTTACGCATGTAGGCACGCAAACCCCTCGATGGTCAAAAAGCTACTAAAACAAAAAACACTAGGAGTTCTTTTTTTCCTAATCGGATAACAAAATCCTTGCCTAAATATTGTTTTCACATAGTCCTGAACTTATTTTGATAAAATATCACTGGCCATGTCTACGGTGAATGTATCCGTAAATTAGGCACGTATATAATAATCACCCTGTGTTATTAAAATACAAAGATTTTAAATATAAACTAAATACAATTCGCTTTGCTAATCATGCTCTATAGTAATTAAGTGTAAACTTATAAATGTTAGTTATTATGTGACAACATTTTGATTATATGATATAATGAGGTGGTAAAGATGAATGATAACGTCCGCCATCTGTGATGGCGAGATAAGAGTGTGATAATAAAAGCTATGAGGATAACGTAAGTTTACGTACCCAGATTGTGAACATCGTGTCGGTCTCCACCTCCCACTACGACGCTAGAGACGAGTGTCGTCTAGGAGTCCAAACCTCTCTTATATAGTGTGATGAAACTGATCTGACCGAGCCGTCCAAGTACAAGGTCATACCCAAACCGGTAACGAAAGCTCAAGATAACAACGGAAGCTTTACATTTTGAAATTGATTTTTTGAAATCCACTTCGCATGGTGTTAGATTTCGAAAACTATTTTTATTTTTTTTATATTAAATAGTTAAGTGTCAGTCCTAAAAAGGTTTACCGTGGATAAGAGTTTGCTACCAATGTCTAAATATGGTTTTATTTTTGATGATCGAAATCATTTGTGTGACGAACATAGAGTAAGTGTCTGGAGCTCGGTGCTCATTAAAATAATTCATTTATTTTATATTATACTAGCTGCAGCCCGCGGCTCCGCCCGCGTGTAACTATCACACAATGAAAACGAATCGGTTATATTTATATGTCATCAAAACATTTCCATACAAATATTCTTTCCCTCCTCTAACCCCTCCCCCCTTTTTTGCAGTAAAAAGTAGCCTATGTCCTTCCTCAAGTTCAACTCTATCTTTGTACCAAATTTTATCTAAATCTAATGAGTGGTTTAGGCGTGAAAGCGTAACAGACAGACAGACAGAGTTACTTTCACATTTATAATATTAGTATGGATTGATACTAGCTGTACCCGGCACGCGTTGCTAGTGACATCGATGAGCATATCATACAAACCCTCTCCGTGGAAAAATACATATAAGTACACCAATTTTCATAATAATCGGTCCAGTAGTTCTTCAGTCCTTCGATGACATTCAGACAAACATTCATTTTTATATACCTGTATATAGAAACACCTCTGTGGTAGAATGGAGGCGTTGTTTGACTTTGACAACTCGCACTTTGACGATTTAAGTTAATTATGTAGGATTCTTATAAATTCTTTCAGTTTCATGGGATCTAATATCGACTAATCGTGGGTGCTTAAGTACTTCTGCCTACTCTTTTTGAATATGGGTTTATTGGGCATGCATAATTTCATATATTAAAGTTACTGAATCAATTTATTAATACTATTTTTTGAAGTATATCGATCTATTTGAGTGATTTACCCAGGGATATTTCTTTTAAAGTACAAAAATGATTATCAATTAGGGATATTATATAAAAAAGGCATTTTTAAATAACCCTACTGTTAAATGCTATTTAAAAATGGTTGAAATATACATTTTCAAACATTTACTACGAACCTATAAATTTGGTATAATTTGCCTTAATACAAATTAAAAAAGAACAAGAACCGCCGCCATTTTGAATTTTAGAGTTAATAATATGAGAAAACTAGGAGTGTTAAGAGGAATTTAATGCGAATATGATATATTATAAATTCTACTAGTGTCTAGCTAGACAGTCTCTGAATCATACGAAACAACAATTGCCCTCAACACCCGGACAGAAATAAATTTAACAATAGATGGCACGAGGTTGACCTGAGACTAAACTGAGACGCTTCTAAACTTAATTTAGGCTGGAGAGATATTAAAGTTTGACAACCCTAAGGTTAGTTATTTTCAAAATGGAACATTAATAATGAAAGGCTATTTCAGCTGCCAGCATTATCTACTGAGGATTTTATTTTAGGTGGGATTTTTCATAAGAATAGAATAGAAAATATTTTATTTCGTTCTTGTGATGGGTCTTTATATTTCATTTCAGAAACTCGGAGAACAAGCAGCCGGCTCTCTTGATGATATACTATTGCCTGTAGAAACTATAGATGTTATGGGTGCGTCTTCATCTGAGGGCCATGGTCTTATGTAACGTTTATAAACTCTGCGCTACCACGGAACATACTAAGCTAAACGATATTGAATATCTAAGCTATGATGTCAGAAATAGATACATCGCTGCACAGTATTCTACCGCTTATATATGATTGATGTCAATGGAATAATCTATTAAACTACTATAATATATTCAAAAATATACTTACGTAATGCTGCTTATGGTATCATAACATAAAACAAAGTAGTTTGCCATTCCTGTCATATTACTACATAAAACTACCCAATTGATGGGTTTTGATGCGGTTTTCTTAGATAGATAGAATAATTTATGAAGTTTTATATGCATACTAGCTATGCCCGTGACTTCTTCCGCATTTTTATTTAATTATATTATTTCATACTTTTCTATAATATACTATGCAAAAAAATATAATTGGTGTGTCTGTATGTAATATTAAAATAACAGCTTTTTACTAAATAAGTATGTATGTACATAAAAATACTAATTAGATTTATACCAAAATAACACTATTTTTTTTTTGAATTTTTGTGTGTCTGTCTGTTTGTACCTGCTAATCTCTGAGTCGGCTGGACCGATTTTGTCGGGACTTTCACTCGCAGACAGCTAATTTAACATGGAACGTCTTAGACTATTTTTATTTTAGAAATGTATAAAATATAATAAAAACGCGGACATAGTCGTGAATACTGCTAGTATATAATAAAATTAAGGTGCCATCCGCATCTGTCAGTCTATTTATCCGCTAATTAAAACATATACTTTGTACATATAGATATATATTGAACGGTTTTTATAAATCCGTACTTTATGGACATTTTCATCATTTGCAGTTGCGTGAACACGATATGGGTGACTGTTGATAGTATTGAAAGATAAATAAACAGACGTATTTCCTGACAGAAGTACACGTTGACCTAAACATTTATGATGTAATGGTAACTTAATATCGTAGTCTCTTACATATATGACTATCTAACCTCCAAAACGAATACGATATTGGAGAGCAACGATTAATTTACCACCTTTAGATATAATTAAAACCTACAGATATTTTGACAATAAATACAAATTAGTTTCTGAACATATTATTTAATTTAAATTAAAGGAAAGGGGATGATTATGAGTACCGTCATAGATACTATATATATACATATATATAGGCAGACAGGTATTATGTACCACGATCAACCGACAATATTAAGCTTCATGATGTGACAGGAGGCAAGTCCGTCGCCATATCGAGGACAAGTCCTATCTCAGACAACGTTATGTACCTTCACGTCCATTATCCCCGAAGGGGTAGGCAGATGTGTGCTAATATTATATCCACGACTCGTAAGTCCAGTAGATATTCCTATTAGAACAATCAGGATTAGCCAAGGTAATAGGGCCCATGATGTTATGTTATTTAGATAGACGGAAAAAAACCCCATAGAACTCGTGAGACGAGAAATCGAAGATAGGACCTCGTGTGATAAAGTCGAACACCGATTACGTTCGATCCCTGTCGCGATTAATACATATGAGTATAAATGAATAATTTAAAATGAATCTCGAGGTACGCGCTTCGGACTTCCATTTCAGTAGTCCAGGTTTGAACCCTGTCATGTATCAATAAACATTTTTAACTTAAGTACATTTTATAAGTACTCTTACGATGAAGGAAAACATCGTGAAAAAACCCGAGGTTCCTGCCAGATATGGCGACGGACTTGTCTCATGTCCCATCATGGGACCTAATATCGTAGGCTAACCGTGGGTGCATATACCTTTGCCTACTATTTCCAGGATATGGGCGTGATCATATTTATTTATTTTAATTTCAAAACATGTTAATGTTTGTGCATTTATCCAGTTGCTTGCCTCCGTTGGGAACCAAAAACAAGGTTTATCAAACATCAGCGACGTAGGCGTGGACGTTAACCCCTCGACTAACGAGGCGAGGATACTAGGCTTTTCGAGTATTACGAGACGACTCCCACGTGATTTTTTTGCAGTTTTTAATCATAAATACCTTTGTAGAATTTAGATCCGGATATTCTATTAAAAAGTGACAACATACAAAAGTCAATAAAACTGTGGTGATATCAGATAAAAATCTCGCACGTTGTAAATATATTCATAAAATCGACATAAAATGGGATATATTTTCGTGAAATAGATAGAGGATTATTATATCAGATTTATAAAATACTAGAAATCACTTAGTTTTGTCTGTTACAATATAAATTCCTGTTTTTTGATAGGTATCTCGAGTCAGGTTTCTGGGGAGTTTGTTTATAATTTAATCAATCTGTCCCGTTTGTTGAGGGGTAAGTGTATGTACGTCTAGAGCCGCCGATAATTGACGAAGCTTAGGTTCAAATCTCCATCGATATAGTTGTATTATGTTGTTATTATTTCCAAGTTTAATATTTTTATGGCTGAGATTTGCCTACTTTAGAATTAATGGGATTCATACAATTTGTTCGGGAATATTTATAACACTTTTATATCAGTTGCGACGATCTCGTATCGAGGTGTTCGTGGTCGCAATTCTTCGAAACGGCGCTACTGACATTTATGATTTTTTTAATGAATTATTTTATTCGTATTTTTTTAGTTTTTGTTATGAAATATAAATTATAACTAATTTTGTCATGTTAGTAGTACGTAGTAGTAGTAGTAGTTGGCAATAGTAGAGAAAAAAAATGACTGATGACTGTTCTTGTCATTTTTGTGATGAACATAGCATTTCCGGTTCTAGGTGTTAATTAAATTTATTCTTATATCTATATAAGTATTTCTATGTATTAATATTGTTGACTAACACACATAACACAAGCATTTGATTTGCTTATTTTGGGGTTAGATCAATTTGTGCGATTCGTCCAGGTATGTTTATTTATTTATTATTATTTATTAATTTACCTTGTTTTGCTAATAATTTGTAATTTATTAATGAATAAGTTATTGAAATAAAAAAAAACTTCTTTATCTATACCCGAAGAAAATCTTCCTACTGGACAACAAGCAAAATGACAGTTACGATAAAACCTCTATAGAAGTTTCCCAATTGTTCGGTAAATCATTGCGTGGAATTTATCTGACTTTGTTTTGTGAGGTTGTCAATAATTTTTTGAATCATAGAGTGTGTGTTTCTATTAATACCTAGTTGGATATTTTTAACCGAATTCAAAGGTTCTTATTTTGACTGTATGTTTTTTTGTATAATTGTTACGTGGTTGCACGGTTTATTGCAAATGGATCGTGATAAAAATAAAATACATAAAATCACAAAAAAGGTTACATAGATGTACATATGCATCCACAATTAACCAACAATATTAGGTCTATTGTAGTCCATTGCCAGGCACAAATCCCGAGTAAAAGTACTCAAAAATGTACTTAAGTTTACGTCTATTAAACTAGCATAGTAAAGTGAGTAGAATCCAAAAATTTCTTGCTCAAACGGGGAATACTAATTTAGGGCATTATCAAAAATTTGATGATGAAGAGCATGAATTCCTTCGTTTATAGTTTTTCCGGGAACTTATTAGCACTAATTAAGCACCCTCTTTTGAACAGGAAATTTTTGGATTTTGCTCACTTTACAATGTAAGCTTAACAGACGTCTTAAGTTAGAAAAATTAATTGGCACATGGCGAGGTTCGATCCTGGGCTATTGAAATATAAGTCCAAAGCGCGTACCACTAGGCCACCGAGGCTTTGATTTTGATAATTTTTATTTTGCAAGACAGCTCGTATTTCAGAGGTGGTCACATATAAATTTAATTGCTATCAATTTTGTGCCATTTCAAATATCAACAAAAACTAAATAAAAAAGTTGTTCACCCGGACGACACGATAATAAAATTGATGTCGGTTTGAAGCTGTTTTCCTACATGTATAAACTAACATACATTACATATGTTTCATGCAACGGAAAAAAATTGGAGCAATAGTTATGGCAACACTTTTAAATATAAAGCAGTACAAACCTTTATATGAATAAAATTTTTGTGTCACAGTGTTAGATGTCATATTGCTCTTAAACGGCTAAACCGATATTCATGAAACTTTATATGTAAGTAAACGTGGTAGGTTTGAGAATAGTATTTTTTGTTTATAACCCAACCCTGAATTTATTTTTTTGTACAAATCTTAAAATAGCGTTTGCGGGATAAACAAATATGTTGTCTTACAAAAACAGCAATGTAACGTGGAATCTTGAGCCACATGAGTAAGTGAAGTGTTATTTTAAATAGCTCAAAATTGTACATAATGATTAAAAAATAATATTAAAAAAAGGGTTCGAGGTGTTTTGAAAAAGAAAAGATTTCAACGAAAAAAAAAACCAACTGACTTTTTCAAAAAATCTGTTATTTTGACGGATGAATTTTTGGTTGAAAATTAGGATGCTTTTTATGATAATAATTCAAAAAGGGTTGAGATATTAAATTTTTCCTTTCCAAAAAATTACAATGTACTTTTTTGTTTAAAATATGTATCCCTCCCACACAACATTATGTGCCAACATATTATTTTATTCTGTTTTTAGTATTCGTTGTTACAGCGGCAACAGAAATACATGATCTGAGAAAATTTCAACTGTTTAGCTATCATGGTTCATGAGATGTGATCTGGTGACAGACAGAAAGACAGACGGACAGCGGACTCTTAGTAGTAGGGTTCCGTTTTTTACCCTTTGAGTACGGAAACCTAAAAAACCCCAAAAATTTCCCGTTTCCAGAGCTTGACTCGATTTTATTTTCTTTTATTTTAATGATATTTTCTTCCTTTTCAAATGGGTTTCATTTTACGATATTTTTTATATTTAAAAAATTATAGGCCCTGGCTTTTTCTATGTTTAAAAAGTTATCACAATACCATTTCCACGATATGGCGACTGATTTGTCACATGTCACTTCATGAGACAATACCGTCAACTAATTACCCCACATCCCCAAAAGTATGTAGTAACTAGAGGTACCTACATAACCTCTGCCTAAACTTTTGGGGATACACTTTAGGGGGCGTGATGATGATTTTTTTACAACTACCTTTTGTGCAATCAGATTATTCCTTTGTGGTCAGATTTACGAGTCATGTAAGAACCTATATGATGTAACATATGCGTCTGCGGCTTTGCACGAGCAAGTGCTAGTTTTGTAATATTTCCGATTAGAATGATTTTGAAGAGAAAATTACTAAATCCGTGGTGACTATAATTGGAAACAAATGAATTGATTTGATTGGAACAAATATAAATCAAAAAAGAATCATCAAAATGTCTAACAGTAAAAAGTTCTGATACAACACGCGTTTAAAATAGGTACAAGCGAATAGAGAACTTCCTTCTCCTGAAAATTGGTTGGAAATAGGAAATATTACGTAAAAATTTCAAAGGAACCTAATCGGATTGAGTTGAATGAACATCTCAAACAGGAATATCGCGAACACCGCGCTATCATATTTTAAAGATAGAGAATTTAATGCGATTTGCCCCTACAGCCGCTTCCATTTACATGGGTAATATATTAATATGCAAATGGCAAAATCATAAATTTTTATCACAAATCCATAGAAAATTAATTAGCCGCTTAATATATCATATATTTTCTGTACTCTGCTTATACATGTCGTGGAAAGGTTAAGGAGTTTTATGAACATACGTGATACCTTTTGATGTTACCTACGGAACTACTTCGTACTTCAGACTCTGATTGGTACAGTCTTGCCGAAATAACACCAGATGTCGCTGCTATCGTGTTCCAATCTGAAATATAAGACTGATATTGCACCTTTGCCACTTTTCATGTCTATAGGTATTATGTATTGTAATATTTCTTAACATCAGAGAATCCGTCTACTTGTTTGCCGTATGTTACAAAGAATTAGGAGTAGCCCGCAGCTGCTGCGCCTGCATATTATAGTTATTCAACTCCCGCGGGAACCCGTTTGGATATTTAAGTCTAATTCACTCTCAAGTCTTAAACCTCCACACAAAATGTATACCATAGCATCACTCGGGAGAAGGACAAACAAACACACACTATTGTATTTATAATATTAGTACGGACATAGTGGTATTTTGATTTTTTTTTATTTTAGTCTACATACTGTAACTAAAATAAGATAGAACGAATAAGAAATGTGTCTGCGATAAAAGATATTTTACAGTTTAGATTTGAGATAGATAAAAAAGGTGGTGTATTCAAACTAAAGATCTTGAGGAGATATGGCCGCTAATCACTCAATCAACAAAGTTGTCAAATGGGCAATGAAATAGTATAAATAACAAAGTTTTGGGTAAATGTATTCAACATTTAAATAAATTAGCGGTAGCCATATTATATAAAAACATAAATACAAAGAATAATTTTACATAACGAAATTAGTTTGATCATAACAGAATTGGAGTCAAATCATTTATTTTGCATATATTTAAGGTGGCACTGGGTTTGGGCTCGATATTACGAGACCTTTTTTTAATAAGATAAAATAAGACTAACAAAGCACTATTTACTAGTAATAATGGACATTCACCAAAAGCTGACGATGAAGAGCACATGGTTTTAATCGCTTCAGTTAGTGTAATAGGGTCGCGCCGTGTATAACTATACCCCATTTAATATCAGTTTGATATGATTCCAGAGTTCTTTTTAAATCGGTACATTAGTGATAGATCTTACTACTTATATTATTGAGTACTCTTATGGTGAAGGAAAAAATCGTGAGGAAACCTGGATTCGTTGAATTCGACCTAATCTAGGTTTGGACCTAGTTTCCCATCTGAGAAGTAAATGGTACTTATGCATCCACAGTTAACCGATGATAGACAGATTCCTCACGATGTTTTCTTTCAACGTGAGAGTACTCAGAAAATGTTCTTAAGTAGAAAAAACTCATTGATACATACAATACTCATTGATACATACGGGGTTACAACCTGGGCTACTGCAATGTAAGTCCGAAGCGCGCGCCTTTAGGCCAACGACGATCCTTTTAAGAATCTATTTTTATTAATAATCATATCACGCAGTTACATAAAAATAATTGGTCCACCATAATTTGGAGCGCACCATATTGGATTTAGAATGATGTCAACTGTATCCATGCATTAAATTTAAACGGAAAATTGAAGACTTAATCAGTTTACGAAACTGTTTTGTGATTCCTAGAAGAGTTAAACGCAAGGTTGTCACCGATCAAGGCAAGGATTCAATTCCTGGTGTATTTAATTTTTAAATGACTTCCAAAATGGAGGAGGTTCTCAATTATTCGTAATTTTTTTGTATATGTTTAAAACTTTTTACTGGATGAAAAATATAGAAATCAGCGGTTTGTTATTTCAGCCTGAATGCCCAGTGAGGTTAGGTTTCCCAGGTTGTCGGAATCTATACCAGACTAGCGGCGTGACGCCGACTTTCGCCCTTGACTGTATTAAAAATGAAAATTCGATATAGAATCGAATAGGTATACCATAATTGTGTAACGTTTCATTGGTATCGAACTTTGACATATTATTTTTTTATATATTGGAAGGCAAACAAGCAGATGGATTCCTGATGGTAAGAAACACGCGTCACTTAAACACACTAAATATAGAAATGGTGCGTTGCCAATCTGAGGCTGGGATGGTTAACCTCTTGCGTGAGTAAGTTACTGGCTACCCTACTCTCCAAACCAGAATACGACAATGTTGAGCACTGAGACTATTGTGGCAGGAATAGGTAAGGCGGTAGTACCAATCCGGGCAAATTGTTGTAAGACTCTACCACTTAATCAATGTCACGGTGTTGGTGACAATAGACTCTGTGCTCGCCTCTTATGAGCTGCCTGGTTGGATGGCAGTCGGCTTATTCTACAACGGAATCCGGTATTATTATAATTAGTTACGAGTATTACATCGCCTCTATGGTTGAGTATAGTTAGACGCACTAAGTTCTTGGTCGTATTCCCAGGTAAAGCTATTTTATAAGTTATTCTATATGTTTTTTGCACTTTAACTAAAAAAACGTATTGGTGTATGAGATTGAATTTTCACCCGATACGACGACGAATTTTTCTCCTGTCACATCATAGGACAGTCATCAGGTAATCGTGGGTGCATATTATGTCTGTATAAGAAAAGGATCCATAGTACTTTGTATATGTCTAAGTCTTTATATGGCACTCTGGTAGTAAACGTGGAATTAATGGTAAAGCAAAAAAATAGAAGGTACAGCAATAGAATATCGGTAGACTTTGAGTGCTAAGATGGTCTGTGAATCGTAAGAATTTATTGGTTCAACAAAAAAACAAATATCTATGGACCTGTTAGCACATATGGGCCCATTTATTTGCCGATAAAATTAACGACATCCGACTACCTCTGACCTTTAGGATTTTTTGTACAAAACCGAAGATCGAACACGAGACTACCGCAAATTGACCCTGGACACGTAATTAAACAAATCTCAATAGATTGAAACGGATTTCAATCTCTTTATATGATGTTTATTCCTAGACTGGCTAGATTAAAAAAAAGAAGATAATGGCACTTCAACGAATAAGATTTTAAATCCTGGTCGCCAAGGATTGCGTCGTTTCTTCTGATTGGCTAGATTTTCAAACGTACTCGTTTGAAAAAGTTTACGGTTAATGAAGTTAAATAAAACAAACAACCTAGATCTCCCCTGGTATAATTCTACACCTATCCACATTCACATCGTATTCTAACTGTTTTGTCAATATTTTATTCTTTACAAATGACCGAACCGATAGAGCATGGTCTTTCTCATTTTTACAGCGACATTTTTTTTTATTAATCCCACCCATTCTCTGATCTCACTATCACGAATACGGTCCGCGAGCTTTACTCCAAAAATTTTGCGGAACGCACGCATTTCGGCTGCATTTATCATTTATGAAGCATTCTACAAGTTTTATGGCTTTTAGGTATGTAACCCACGTAGCTCGGTTCACGCAAAACGTGTAGCTTAATTATTTGGCATTCTGGGGTCACAGAACTGGCTATTTGAGCCTATTATATATCAACATATCGTAAAGGAAAAACTAGTTTAGCTGTATCAGGGATTGGCTGATCACATAAATATATTTAGTCAAGGAACATTATTAAAACAAAAAACTAGAGCAGATTTGTAATAAAGACCTTATTTACATGATAAAAATATCAACAGGATATAAATTTATACACATGATGTCATATATGTTTATTTGAATTATTATAATCTGTGAAATACGCCTTTGAAATTGATAAGATAAAAAAAAAAGAAAAACTTATCGATAAATAGTTCACAAAATGTGTAGAAAAGAGGTGTTTATGATCTAATTTTATTATATTATAATCGTAATAAAGACGCAAGCGCTCAGAATAAGTTAATGTTAAACCTACTAATATTATGAATGACAAAAATTGTAAGTATATGTGTATGTATGTGGATGTGTGTGTGTGTGGATGTGTGTGCATACTTATGTGTTAGTAATTTACGCCAACGCCAACTCAGTCTAGACTGCGAGGTTTGATGAGTTGACACACACTTTCTTCACTATTTTGTTAACGAAGTATGTCTCGAAACATTGACGACCGGGCTCTTTCCAATCGGCTTGACTCTTTGATGTTGCGTAGAGATATCTGTTCACTCAGTGTCTTCTACAGCATTTACCATGGGGAGTGCTCTGAAGAGTTGTTTGGTTTGATACCTGCCGCTGAATTTCACGTTAGGACATCACGTCAGAACATAATATTTCACGCTTACCACCTCATTACCAGTATTCCCAAACGGATACAACTTCGGAACCTTCAAGAAAAGAGCACACTCATTCCTAAAAGGTCGGCATCGAATCTGTGATACTTCTGGTGTTGTGTGTGTTCTTGGGCGGCGGTGATCAATTACCATCAGGTGACCCATTTGCTCGTTTGCCTCCACTTCTATAAAAAAATGATGTAGTCTCTTTGGTCGAGCATATTCGGTGTCCAATTTTGACGCACGATATTCCATTTCCGGATGAAGCAACATGTTCCTATGTTTTTTTCAGTTTGAAACACATAACTTTGCCTTGTCACATTATAGGACCAAATATCTTCGGCTAATTCAATCAATTAGGTTATAGCTGTTCACTGGACATAAGCCTCCTGCTCGGCTAATTATGGGCGCATAGGTGTGTACCTCTCTCTACCTCTTTAGGAATATGGGCGTGTTTTTATTGTTTTAATAAATAATGACATTGTCGTGGCAAAAACAATACGTAGTATTATTAAGTTAAACATGTTAGAAGTTTGTCATTATTTCAGTTTTTTTACGAGTTTTATTTGATAAAGTTGTTAATATTTGATGTTTACAAATGATCGTCATTAATCTTATCATCTCCTTGTTCCAAGTTAATGTTATGTGTTAATGCTAATAATATTTTGTTATATTCATTGTTATCATCTTTTTACAACCACGAGATTTAATCTTTTACTAACCGAATTGCAAACTGCCGCTGACAGATTTCTAGATAGTGCGTTGTCCACTTGAGGTTTGGTTGTAGAAAATCGGCGAATGTATGCTTAGATCTTTAAAACCAATCAATGGATTCTGATGCGTTTTTTTTTAATAGATGAAGTGATTCAAGAGGAAGACATATATAATATGTATATAACAGGCATAATATATACCCGCACAAAGCCGTGGCGGGTCGCAAGTTTTAAAATAAATAAAATGTATACAATCAGTTTTTAAATTGAATTAAGTTTGAAAGTCTTATATTTGTTAAAAAATCTTCTACGTCGCCGACCGGGTACCCCGTATATTGGTCCACAAAGATCGCCGATATTACATTGTAGCTAATTTCACGCTTAATTGGAAATTACTCTGCCTCGTTTGAAGTATCTCTAGTTTTGAATTTTTATAAAACTTATACCAGTTAAAGTCTATATTGACTATAATAATTATAATAAAATTTCAAAATTTTAAGGAACTCCCGAAATTTGATTAGCTGGTTTTTACTAATAGGAATTACAGGGTTGCGTCTTCTAACTCCGAGCTCTAGTATCGGACGTGTTCAATGTTATCTACTGGTCTCATATAAATATAGGAAGATAGCAAAAGTAGATATATATTTCGCAAACAACTTAATGAATTTAAAAGACTAGGTGTTTTTTTTTCATATATTGTAGCTAAGAACTATTTCTATCATGTTAGCTTTCATACAAAAAAACATATTAAAACCAAGCCATTTACGGTGTATTGAGGATAGGAGTTAGGATGCTTTAGATAGATACAAACGCACACATACACACTCATAACATCCCTTTTTTCGAGGTTGCTAAACATTGCTATTGCAACAAACTACATAAAAGTAAGCAAGATATCAATCATTTAAACGCTGTAAAAATACCTGTTTTAGTAATGCTATCATGTCGTCAAACGTGCTGAATCAATCGCCATAAAATTCATCTATTCTACAAAATAAGAATTATCAAAATCGGTTTTTGAATTGACGGAGTATTCACGGAAAAATATAATAAGATAACGATGTAATAGGCGCGTCTATGATGTGCATTGGCGATTATTCCGTCAGCATCAGCATCGCTTTTGCTCGTTCACCGTCCGTTATCATAAAAATAACTTAGTTAATCAACTTGATTGCTACAGATAAATTATTTAAAAATAATAAACCAATCTTTTAAAGTTGAAAAATACAGCCGGTGATCTCATGAATCATAAAAAAGGAATATTTTAAAACATCAACGACAACTAATAACAGTTTACTAGTTAATCAAATCAGATATATGATCAAATTTCAAAATCAGGATTTTTAGCATACGAATTTTCGTACTATCTTGGAAGACATTTGGATATGAAGACATAAAAGCTGATGAATTTCATTATTTTAAGAAATACACGTTGACACCGAGGATTTTAATTGTGCGTTGATTTTGCCTTTTTGTCTTTTAATAAACAAATTGAGATATTGTTAGATTCGTTTCAATAATCGATTATTACCATACTTGTGGTTACTCAAACACTACAGAACGATTTTTGATGAAATTTGTTTTGTTGTAGTTCATGTACCAGAATAACATAAGTGATAATAGCTTTTGCACGTGGGTTCATCTGTGGTATAGGTTGTAGCGCTATGACGTGATTGGTACGGGATTTTAACCCACGCGAACAAAGTCGCGGGATTCTAGTTAAAACTAAATAAAGCTCTGAGATGTTGATTTCAACATGCATACTTTACAACTGAGTATTTTCAGTTTATCAGAAAAACAACGTTGCCTAGCATTGGATCTCTGCCACCGACGGACTAGTCGCCTGTCACATAACTCTAATACCGTCGGCTAATATGTACTACTTGTGCCTACCCCTTTAGAGATATGGGTGATATTTATTTGTTTCTTTTTTACGTTATTTTTTTTTAATTTAAGTTACATTTAAATAATAGTCTCAGCTAATTGAGATTTTCATATGTCTACATATACAAGAATAATATTCAAAGTAACACAGTGACTAATTCAATTGTTACGTTTTGTGTAGTATGGTTTGTGCTTTATAGGGTTCCGTACTCAGAGGGTAAAAATCGGAACCGTAAGACAAAGACTCCGCTGTCCATCGATCTGACTGTCAGCAGGCTGTATCTCATGAACCGTGACAGTTGAAAATTTCACAGATTATGTACTTTTATTGCCGGTATAACAATAAATAATAAAAACAGAATAAAATAAAAAAAAATTAAACATTGGATGCTCCAATACAAAAAACGTGATTTTTTTACCGTTTTTATAGATATTGGTGTCGAACCCGTCGTGCGCGAGTCCAGTTCGCACTTGACGGTTTTTTTTTAATATTCGCATGTATAATGTATTTTATGAGTATGATATATAATAAAATGTTATATATGATGTAAAACACCCAGCCGCCACAAGTACATAATAAAACCATATAAATATTATTCCAACTAATATATAAATAAAAATGTTATTTACTTATTTGAATACTACCTTGAACTTAGTAAAATGGAGCGAAAAATTTACATGAAATTGGAAAAATATGTTGTTTTAGTTTCGGGTGGTTAACCTCGCTTGACATTAGAAATTAGAGATTATTATTTCACAATTTTGACATATACATATCTGTAAGTGTATATTTGTTTATGTATAATATATTTCATTTATTAGTAGATATATTGTATTATTTTATTACATTAATTTTGATGAATATTTATGTTATATTTACGACGTCATTGTCTGTTATAATATTTATGTAATAAATGTATGTTATTCTTGGAATTTTTGAGACATATTATAAATTTATGGTATAACGGTTTTTAAATATTTATCTCTTACATTTAACTTTAATACGTAACCCTTGTGTTTATATTATTAATATCCAGAGCATGCATTACACTACATATTATAAAACAAAATCACTTCCTGCTGTCTGTCGGTTTGTTTGCTGAAATCTTTTTGCTTAACCGTCGGGCTTACGTTTTATAACCACAAAGTCGAAAGTACTATCTGGAGGTTACACTCATAACAATGGTCTGTCTGCAATATTAAATATGTATCTCATTCTTGTAGGGCAGGCTCACTCTATATCACTCTCCCAAGGCTTGTTTTGACTTTGATCTCTAGATAACTTCATTTTTAAAAAACGGAAGCCCGACGTTTTATGTACTTAAAACATTTTGTGTGAATGACTGATTGTGGCTAAACGCGCTGCTATTTTACATCTTTGAAAGTTAGGTGCTTTCGTATTTAAGTTAATCAATATACCTCTTAGCTTTTTAGTTTCATCGCAATAAGTATCCCACTTATTGCGTTATATTATACTTATTACGTAGGTACCCTTTTTTTATAAGGTTGGTTATAATACAGTAAAGTTTCTTCCAAATTCCTCTAGTAGTTTTTCGTGAAAGGGTTACAAACATTCATACATACATCCATCCATACCTACTTACAAACCTTCTGCGTTTATAAAATTAATTCAAAAACTGAGAGATTGAAACATCCAAATTGATTATTTTGATGTTTCATCATCTCAGTTCTTGAACAACATAGTATTAATCAAATTTTAAGGAGTTAGTGGTAAGATGGATCGTCTCTGTTCGGTCAAATATGATAAACTCGTAAAAAGTTATGGCATAGAAATAATTAAACTCGATTTATATTTTGTATAAATAATGCTTACGAATTTTATAGAGAATCCATAAAACGATTAATTTTGATAAAAATCTTGTTTTTAACCAGATTTCATATGTTTCGGCAGGCTATATATTAATCATTCGAACTCTATGAGACTAATTCTTGAATATATTTGAAAGAATTTTCTAGAATTAATGGGATTCATAAAGTAATTGATCACTGAAACTCAAAGTTATCATAGCAAAATAAGGATTTTTTTTGTAATATTCGCAGTAACTACTATAGTTAATATACTAGTGATATGCTCCGATTTTCACATAGAACCAACTACATTACCTATTTTTGAAGGCCAGCGGCTTCAATCGGATTTGATAAAACAATAAAGAAAATCTTGAAAAAGTTTCAAAATAATCAAAATCACCCAATCGAAATCCAATTTTGCCTTAGATAAAAGCTGTAGTTTTTGTTAGATATAAGACGTATCTAGATCATTTTTTTGACCACCATAACCCCTGGGTAACAAATTTCAGCGAAATCGTTAAAACCGTCTCCGAGATCGACGGTATAAATAAATATACAAGAATTGATCGCTTAACATTTTTAAATATAATATACTTATATATTTGTTTTCGAGAGATTTAGTAACATAGAGTTGAAATGAAATAGACCCCTGAATATTAAATCAAAAATAACTACATAAGGTTATTTTTTTAAATTACAAATGGAGATATACTAGTAGGTAAAAATAGGGTTAAAATAAATAAATGAAAAGAGAGTCTTTAAACGGTATGTAATTATAATTTTATTTAAAGTTTTCTGTGTTTTTAGCCTCACAATTGATTCACACTGTTTTTACTGCTTCCATATAATAATTATAAACAAATAAATGTAATATAGCTCTCAAAATCATTCTTAATAGTAAAATATTTCTCTATAGTTTCTACCTTTAATATATCTAGATACATACGGAATTACGGTTGTATGCGTATATAGAGGTGGTTATTATTAAATTGAATAGAATAATAAATAATGATAATTATTAATATTTATTAATAATTATCATTATGAATTGCCTAATGAATTATAATCATAAAATAAATATTTTTGTTGCCATGATAATGGACACATGACAGATGAAAATTGAAAATACGAAAATATTTCAATTAAATTATTGTAATTTGTTATTTATAGTCGAGAATTTATTTTGTTCAATAGCCATAACAACTTATATTTATGTTTCTTTTATTACAGATGATTAATGAGTCATTACAAAATATTTTTTTATCAGTAGAATAATATATGTTATGACAAATCATAAATTATAAAAAAACAGGATTATGACGCCTGTGGTTCTGCCACGATACCTTTTTAATTAGACATTAATTAAAATAATAATCTAACGTCTTAATAAAATACTAAAAAAGTTGTGAAATATTGATTTTGATATATATTGATATAATAATTATTGCCGGGATGCGACAACCCATCGCCAGTTGGTGGTAATATAATAATTTGGGAAACTATATTATTCCACCACTGCAGTCAGTAACTCAAGGCAGAGTAGACCAATAAAATCATCGATGTTTGGACATCGATGACTGTCTCAAATCAACAAGCTTTTTTTGCTATCTTATAAAATATTTATTCTTGTCTGTATGTAAGTCTGTTTGTAACAGTATCAAGTAAAGAAGTAATAGTGAAATGTGATAAATCCATGGGACTTTGCTTGTGTTTATTTAGACACACGACATAGTGTCCAGCCAAGTTCTACGGAATATTTTACTATTTATAAGTGTGTCAAAATATTTCATAAATGTAGCTAAAAAATCTGTTAGAAATAATATGAGAGATAGGAAAATTGACATATTTAATTCATTAATCTTTTTAGCCTTGACCATGTAGCATATGTACACAGAAAATGTCATATTTATAATTTGAATAAATTTGATGAAATTATGAATTTATTTTGATTAATAGATCCAATATAGTCCTACGTGTGATGTAGTTCACATTGGCAACGGGCGAATTCTTAATTTAAAATAATTAATTATTAAAGTATTTTGTCCCTTTTTCTCGATTTTTTATTAGTGAAAACAATTTGAGAATTTTTTGAACAAATAAATTTTTTAATTAAATTCAGACAGTCGTTCTTAAGTTATTCCGGGACCATAGAAATAAGGATTCATTTATTTAAATACTAGATGTACCCCGCGACTTCGTCCGCATTTCCATTTAATTTTATTCATTTGTAAAATTAAATTCTAAAATAAAAGTAGCCGAAGCCGTTCCTTATCACATCAACTGTATGCCAGTGAAAGTCCCGTCAAAATCGGTCCAACCGTTTCAGAGATTAGCGGATACAAACAGACAGACAAAAATTCTAAAAAATGCTATTTTGGTGTAATGTACATCGTAAACATATATTTTATGAGATAAGACAGAGAACAAGCACACGGGTCTCCTGATGGTAAGGGAAAAAATATGACCCGGTCTTCCCTGCCGCTGCCATGTGGTCGGGCTGTTAGACCGCATGAGCAAGTCCACCGGCTACCCTACCCTTCGGACCGGAACACGTCAATGTCAATATAGCGGTAGCAATAGGTAAGGCGGTGGATCCCAAACTGGGCGTGTTGCTGCACAGCACTCTACCACCAGTGGTCATATTGGTAGAGTTAAAGTGCCTCTTAGGGATGCAGTTGGTATATTCTACACAGAGGGTCCGTACAAACACGTATTATGTACATTGAAGATGTTATTTTTAACTTCTACACTTTTATTATATGTAGATACACCTATTTTGGCAATTCTCATCTGGTAAAAGACCAAAAAAGTTATTTGTTTACATGATATGATACTGAAATTAAATAAGTTTTTTTAAAAGCTTTTTTTTAACTTAAATTGTATGTATAAGTGTGTCTGTTCGGGTGGAATCTTAGAATTCAATTTTAAAGTAGATGTCTTCATCTGATTAAGCTGAAATGTTGTATACACGTTTAGTTTAGATGACAATGAACGATATGGTACATGACATCATTCTAAATCCAATATGGCGGATCAACCAAGATGGCGGAATAGTTGTTTTTAAAGCACTTCTACAAAATGGGTATCAAATGAAAGGGCTCGTGGAGAGTAACTCGAAAAATAACAAAAGCTTTTTCTAAAAAGTTTTTTTTTTCTTTTAATTTATTGCAGTTTTAGGTTAAGGTAGCAGCTAATACCCTCAAGGATGGAACATGATAGTATCGATAACTGATATATAGCAAGAAAAGGCAAGGTGATATAGTTTTAATGCTAGCTAGGCATTCCAAAACTCATCCAGTATGTGTTTTATTTCATTAGAATTATTTTCTCATAAGTGATGGAAGTTCGTTTACATTTCCATATAACATGCTAATTTGTCAGTAAAATATTTTATTTAAACATTTGGATTTGTGCTCATTTGTATAGAAATGGCCTAATTAAGGCGAATAGGTGATGAAATTCAAAAATTATTATTTGGTAGCATTTATTTGGACTACATGTAATTAATTACACGTAATGTGGTCGCAAAAAAACCTATGATGAGAACTAGATATTGGACTTGGAACATCTGCTTTTGAAGCTATATTTAATTTGGTAGGATACATTTTGCATCATTAGCGCTTTTGTGAAATGTCTATATATTCATGTCTTTAAATTAAACCACCCATTTTGCTTTTTATAACATCATTAGCACAAAACTTAAGTTTAGCGTAAAAACTAACTAGCTGTAAAAAGTAGGCTATTTAAAAAATATTTAATTATATAATAATATTATATAAGTGCACATTTCAAAATGTGGTGTCATGTATTACTCACACGTTTGAAACAATAACATAATCTGTGTTCTTCTGTAATAATTTATGATCGGGAGGAATTCCGAAAACACTGAACCGATTGTGATAGAATTTCGCAAGTATGATATAACATAAGATCCCGGAGTGGGAGAACTTAACAGCTGCAATACGCAGTCAGAAGTTAGGTGTTTTCCTAAATGGTTACTGATTAGCGACAAAACTATTAATTTTTTTAGTAATATAATAGTGTTTTAAGTTAAGACGCCGCTGGATCTTTTAGTTGTAAGCGATGCCCCTATAGATACCAAATAAATGCCAATCTGATGCTAGAATCCCTAGTCTTTTACGTAAATAAAGTACAAAGTTTAACGTTTTTGGCAGCAAAACAGTGCAACATTGTATTTTGAATTTTTAAATGTTTACATTTAAAACTAGGAGCTTTATTAAATTTTTGATAAGAGTATTCAATCTTTATGTTTATAATATTGGAAGCAGAAAGATTTACTGATGGTAAAAAATAAATTTATCCAAAAAACACCAAAAGTGATAATTATGACTTTCCACTAGCATCGGTATCTATCGGATCGGAACTCGATAGTGACAAGCATTGACTAAATTTAAACTCACCAAGCATTCCAGAACCAACATTATTATACATTTTATATATTGCCCACATAATAAAAATAAAA
>DVZL01000258.1:0-25655 GCA_018236625.1 Lasaia peninsularis
AAAATGCAATAAGTAGGTACTATAAATAATACTTACGTTTATTTACCTATTATAAATTGGGGTATGTACAGATGCCACATATATCACGAAACACTTGTCCTGCATATGTAACGCCTGTTTCTATGATAAGAAGAACAATCTCCGGTGAATTTTCGAATCGTTTTTGCCACAGAGCACAGAAGGCCGCGCGGCCGGGGCGCGAGGCGGTGATTCTGTGCTCTGTGGTTTTTGCATACCTGGGTTGACAGATAAGCACAAAACGGGACAATCCCTTTCTAAGTGGGACGTTTGGTCAATTTAAGGATAACTTACGTACTTCTTCCTCTCAGGTAGTCCAGGTTTAAACTCTGCCAATTAATGTAAGAGTTTTTTTTTAAACACGTTTTTAAATGCTAATTTATAATCCTTACTAATATTATAAATACGAAAGTAACTCTGTCTGTCTGTTTGTTACGCTTTCACGCTTAAACCACTGATCAGATTTTGATGAAATTTAGTACAGAGATAGAGTTGACCTTGAGGAAGAACATAGGCTACTTTTAACCGACTAAATTAAAACGAGCGTATGTCTTTACGCAATAACTATTACGAGTCGGAAAAATGTCAGCATTTTGAAAGTTGTTTAGGTTATTAAAATAATCACGCGGGTGAAGCTGCGGGCAGACAGTTAGTTCTAAATAAATGAAATGCATAAAATTAAATAATTTAAAAAAAACGCGGACGAAATCGTGGGCACAGCTAGTCAGTAATTAAACTTTACCACCTGGGTAATATCAGACTTAGACCAGAACGCCAAGTCGGCCTTTAACTATAAAAATGTTTCAGGTAAAACCTACGCGTATATGTCCATGAAGACCGTCATCGCGCACTTGATGCGACATTACAAGATCTCCGGCGACCATTCCCAGCTGGAGACGAAGATAGATGTCATGCTGAAGCCAGAGTCTGGTTATTACATAACAATACAAAGGAGGAACAAAATAAACTAAGTGATGCGTAGTCCTTTATTTGAGCGATAAAACCCGTCAGTAGCGATGCGTCAATATGTGAAATAATTATGCGTTTGTCGCAGGTCCTAGACTTACATCACGTGGAGCTAGATGACACTTTTAATAATTATACTCCACCCAAATGTTTTCTTTCCTCAATGTGTCTTTGAATCCCATATGTGTCGAATTTTTATACATAAATCATATCAATAATACATGAAAAAAATTGTGTCAAATAGAATTTCTATTTTGTTACTTTGTAAAGAAACTTAGAATATGATTGATGATTGATTGGTCATATACATATATATCTTCACGCTAAGGTTCCGCAGGTAGGCAGAGTTTATCGAGTGTTGAGAATCACGATCTGAACATCGATACAATAATAATATGTTAAGTAAACATATTTATCTCTTATTTTCCATCAACAATCGCATGTATGAATAAACGTATAGAGTTAAATGTTAATTTATATATAAACAAATACATGGCTTTGGATTTTGATTTTTCCTAAAACTTTTTGTACTATTTAAAAACAAGAAAGTGAAAAACGTCATTAATTAAGCAAAAACAAATGGACCCGTCCATCGGTCCGTTTTTGCTTAGTTACGTACTGAAGTCCAGGATTAGTGCCCGATATGGCGACGGAGCTGACAGCTGTCACATCATGGGATCTAATATCGCCTACGATATGACAGCGACGATAATAATTATCATTTTATTACTGATTCTATGAAAATCATGGACACAGTCGCGGGTGCAATAAATAAATAGATATCCATATTATGTATACGATATGATACGGATAATTTTATTTTATTTAAATTTATAATATTTCATTTTAAACCGAATATGTAACTTGAAGATATTTAAAAAAAATGGCCGGCAGAAAACATTTTTTGCTCGCCCACCCATCCGGGCTTACCTATTCCTGCCACGATAGCGACAGTGCTTTTTTGGTGTTTGGTTGACACATGTTTGGTGACATATCGAATACTATTAATTTTTTTGATTTTTAAAGTCACTTATAAAACATTTTTTCGTTTATTTTTTCAAAATTTTTGTTAGAATTGTAACCATCACTATATTATCGTTGAAGAAAAATGTTTCATGTTTTTCCAGAAACTGTTTCTCGAAACTTTATCTACCTGGGCTTGTGTTGAGATTTTCTTAGAGAAGCAAAATATTAAGTTTCACTGTTTCGAAGTTAGCGAGTTCGATTATTTTTCAATTTACCTTATAATATTTATAAAATAGTTTATTTATATCTTAAGAGATAATTATTTTCAAGGTTTAACACGAACTACGTGTTTATCAGAGCAATGACTTACCTTAAGACAATTTTTGTATTTTGTTTTTAACTTTTATTAATTATGGACGGATCTTATGTTTTGATTTTTGTATTTATTTTTTGGATTATATTTAAATCCGTTATATTTAAAATAGTGTTTTTTTATTTATCGATGCAGATTATTTTGATTGTTTGTTTTTTGTTTAAATGTTTATACCGAATAGTGCAATTAAGTTATTTGCTATAGAATTTTATGAAAATATTCGTTTTGTTTTCGTTTAATATTACTTTTGAATACATCGCGGTGTTATGTGAATAAATAAAACACTTTATTAATGGTATTAGAAACCTTTGTATACTTTTATTAAGGTAAGATTTTTTTTATTTGATAAGACATTTAACAAGCACACGGCTCTCCTGATGGTTAGAGATTACTATGTGTGATAAATGGACTATATGGTTTAAAAATGGACCGTGGTCTACAGAAGCCATAGATGTTGTAGATATGCCGCGGTATTTGTATTTTTAAAGTCCTTAATGTAAGATACTCTGAATGGCTTTTTACCATAATAGCCCCTTCCACGTTTTGATGTAAGCCTTAGAATTAGATAGCCCCTCATTTTTGAACAAACTTTGTACCATTAAAAATAATAATTGACAAAATACTACTCATTTGTTGTTGTTGGAATGTGTTAGATTATAACAAATAATTATAAACCTACTAGCTTTCCGCCCGTGGCTTTACCGGCAGGAATTATTTTAATAACAGAGCAGAATTTTTTCCGACTTATAAATTATAATACTTATTCCGTAAAAACAAACAATATTTTTTAATATAGTAGGTTGAAAAATAGCCTAGTTTTATTTAAGTAAGTTTTATTTAAATCCGTCCAGTAGGATTTTCTTGAAAAAGTAACAAACATCAATACATACATCCACACTTACAAGCTTTGGCGTTTATAATATTAGTAGGATAGTAGGATTAAACTTTTTTATAGGATAAGACAGCGAACAGGCACACGGGTCTCCTGATGGTAAGAGACAACCGAGGCGTAGAGATACCATAGATGTTGTAGGTGCGCTGCTGCCTTGTGGTCGGGCTGTTAGACTTTATGTGCAAGTCTTTCCTACTTCTACTTCATCAAACGTTAACAAAAATAAAAAAAATAAACAATTTACACAACATATTATGATAAAATCTTAAAATCGGGTTTTTTGCAGTTTTACTGCGTGTACTGAAGCGTGCGGAGTTTTATTATTGTTTATACTTCCTGAATGCAATACAACATTGTTTACTAGCGTTGTCGGGGTTGTTAGTAATTATTCATTAATTCCCTGTTTGCCTTGTTTGTCTCATTAAGATTGTTTCTCGCTAGGTCATATCGCTATATGGCCGCTATCTTTTTATTAATAACAAATTAGAAACAAGCTCACAGATTATGATCTATTTTTAACAGATATAAAGATTCAATAGGAACGTTTTTATGTATATAACATGCATATCATCTGGTAAGAGGCGAGCATAGGTTAACTGGGTCACTACCAACATGACCACTGATAGAGTGCTGTGCAGCAACTCACCCGGGTAGGGATCCACCGGCTTAGCTATTCCTGCCGCCATAATGATATTATCGTGTTCCGGTCCGGAGGGTATGGTAGCCGGTAGTCATGCACATATAACAGTCCGACCACAGGGTGGCGGCGTACCTACAACATTTATGGTGTCTATAGGCCACGATTGTCTTTTACCATCAGGAGACCCGTGTGCCTGTTCGCTGTCATATCAAAAAATAATCACACCCGTAGAAAACAGGGGTAAGTCGCTAGTAAAATATATTTAATAGTAATAATATTTTGAGCAATGTTTGTGTGTTCGTTGCACTTCTAGTTAACACCATTAATAAATGAAAGGAGATAATATGACCAAATTTGTTGTGCAATTTCGTTCTACATTTATTTGTTCAATCATTTTGCAACCGGTCGGTTTATGAGCTACGACGCCACAAATAGACACTTTTTAAAAAAAATGCGACAGTGAATAAGCACACGGTTCTCTTGATGGTAAGAGACACACGCGGTCTATAGACGTTGTACACCATAGAATGATGAGGTAGGTGCGTCACTGTCTATGGACGGGATCTTAGGCCTAATGTGCAAGTCTTCCGGCTACCCTACCCTCCGAACCGGAACGCGACAATGTCATCGTAGCGACACAAATAAGAACGGTGGTGGTAGAGTACCCGGGTGAGTTGCTGCACAGCACTCTCTCTCTACCAACAATGGTCTTGTTGGAAATAACCCAGTTAACCTATGCTCGCACTTACGAGCTACCTGATTGAGAGGCAGATCGTCTATTCTACCCGAAGATCCGGACCTACACTACTCCTTAAACAGCAACAGCTCCTTTTTTATACAAAGATACTGAAATAGCAATATGTTAGCTAGATAATCCACTTCGGGTTTACCCCTGTGCTTTACTATTTGCAATTCATTAACTAGATGGATATAATCAAATTGGTTATCTTCCACAAACTTGTGTAGTCAGTGTTACGGATTCTCGGCGATTGACGTAAAAATTGCTAAATTGGTATGTAGCTATATTGTTAGCAAAATAATGTTAATCAATATATTTTATAATAATAGCGTAATCTGAGACGATCGTATCATTTGTCTAATGCACCTAATAGTTAGAAACGTATGTTTAATTGGAAAGTGCAACGCAAAACAAAATAAAGTGTAAATATTCTAAAATAAGTATCGTTTTTTGTGGACGTAAAAGTATTTTTGAACTTGAAGTATAAAATGTAAATAAAGTAATACACCGTGTTTGGTTATAAGTATCTTATAACATAATCTTAAGTAATGTCTTAAGTTAATAAAAAGCGATGTTAAAAATTGACAACTATATATCTTTTATTTTTTAAAAGAAAAAAATATATATTCACTAATCTTATGTCATAATAATTATGAGATATAAGATTTGGGTAAAAAAAATATCTCAAAATTATCTATACAAATAAATAAAATTTGAGTGTTTGTATGTTATGGTGTTTTAGTATATCTACTGGACTTACGAGTCGTGATTATACTAGCACACCTCTGCTTACCTCTTCGCGGATAATAGGCTTGAAGATACTTTTTGTGTGTAATATTGAAATAACAGATTTTTACTAAATGCATAATATATGTTTACAAGGTACATATACCAAAACAGTTATTTTATAATTTTTATCTGTCTGTCTATCTGTTTATACCCGCTAACCTCTGAAACATCGGGATCGATTTTGACAAGCACTTTCACTGACAGATAGCTAATGTCAAAAGGAACGGACATAAGATTAGTGAAAATATTTTTGTTTTTTTCGAATGGATACTCTATCAATAAAGACAACTTACAAGACATGGATTTGTGAATTGTAATGCTGTGTTTATTTTAGTAAAACGGCGAGACAAAAGGTGTATACTGCAATATCTATAAAAATATCGAACGCCTCAGATGGGTAAGCAGAGGTACAAACTCATGCCAGGGGTGCTCACGACTAGCTGTAGCAAATGCTGCGCCTTATTGAGCACAATCCCAGTGGGTCCCAATAGAACAATATCTATAAATCCAGATTTTTTTGGATTAAAAGACAAACATGCAGACAAATTTTCTGAATTTATAATACAGACTGCTGCCTGTATACACGTCAAAGGTATTATAAGTGCGTTGCTAACATAAGGCTAATATGTTAAGTCTGTTAAAATTTGTGAAAAAAATACTTTATTGATAAACGGATTGGGTTGAACTTTTATACGGGTATTTCGATGGTTTCATGTATGATTTAAAAATACAATTGGACCCGATAGGTGGCTCTGCTGTCAATATGTCAACCACGAACTAGCCGTGCGAAGCCGGCCCGGGTTGCTAGTTTTTTATAAAATCATTTTTTTCTAACTTTTGTTCTTATAGAACAGGGTTAGACCAATGATCATGCTGCCTCTGCTGTTTTACCTAGTTTATACTTCGTTTTTCGGTTTTTTTTTCATCTCTTAATTTAAACGTATACTTATTTTTAAGTTTTTGTCACAAAAAAGTCTTCCGTTTCTTATTTTTGTAGTCAAAACCATAGAATAATATATTTATACTATTCGAGGTCATATCAGTGTTTTAATAAGTCGCCATATAAAGTCATGTCAGTCTTAGGTAAAACTGTGCTCATCTAGCGAGATTTGACGCAATCAAGAAAATACAAGATATATTAATTTTTTCGTGAATACCTCACTTGTGCACTTTAACTGAACGTATCCTTAAAATATTTTTTTTGTAATAATTTGCGATGAAAAATACGAGCTGTACTATCTGAACATAGATGAAGCAAAAAATGAAACCGGATATCTTAATTATTGGATTTTAATACACGAGGTGAACCTGTTGTTTTTGTTTGAATTTTCAAAAGCACTGAATCAATGTCACAAAATGTATATGGTATCGCTTCTAAAGTAATCATTTATATTGAAAAAAAAATCTGCAATATTTATTTGGAAAATGAGAAAATCCAATTGATTTTATTTATTTTTTCCTCGTTTTCGAGGAAATGAAATGCGATGGCAATACTATTTTTTTGTGACAAGGTAAAATGTTTCGCAAATTTTTTCTTTTAATAAATGTACGATGCCTACAGAATAAACAAAATTTTGAGTTTGATTTAAATGTCATTGTTACAGATAAAAATAAATCATGATTGCAATAGTGATATTCGTCGTCGCGTGGATTTTTTTTTTGATAAAAGTTCGGCATCGAAAAAATGAACCACCGTTCCGTTCGGGAGTTTTGCCGTTCATTGGACATGCATATTTGTTGGCAGGCGATTCAAAAGGTATTATAAATTATCTCTAAGTCGTCATCTTTTCAATGTTGTCATCTTCATTATCATTGTTCTTGTTGATTCTTTGAAAGAACTAGACCTACTATCTACCAGTCAGGCAGTAGGTACGTCAGAGACGAGAGGGTATAGATCATCTTGATGATAGAAATATTAAATTAAAGCCTGATTACAAGTCTTGTAGTCCAGTAAGACTAGACTAGACTATTTGTCTAATTAAAATGTTAACAAACATCTAATGGTTTTAAAATGCAATTTAATGATCTTGTGAGAAAATATAAACAAAGAAGTTTTTAATAATGAAGATGACATTAGTCGTGTGATCTAAATAAACCCAAACAAGTTTTAATTTATTAAAAACGGAGTTTTAAAAAATCACTAACATTATCGTTCTAACGTTTGAGAAAATGCTTAAATTAAAGGTGCAATAGGAATCGCGCATGTAAGGTAGGTCCGTACTATCTGTAAAAACTAAAACTTAGATTTAGCCAACTGGCAAAAAATCGGCTTCAATTTTAATATTATGAATCCATGTAAATAACAATGTGTTCTTGGTCTTGATTAAAAAACCACTCGTGGGATTTTGATTAAATTTAAATGGGTTAAACCATCAGTGAGGTTATTTTAAAAATACCCTCGAGAAAATGGTTGTTGTCATGGGGATAAATATGATTTACTTAGGATTATCCAGATACCATTGCTGAAAATGTCTTTGATGTAGTGCTTCCTGAAAAGCTCCATTGCTTCGTATCTAAAAGAAAGTCGGGTTTATTCAAACACTTATAACTCGAGATCTGCTGGACCAACTTTCATTGTTTTTGATTCGTTGGAATTTTTTCCGCCCCGAATAGCATAATAGATTTTAAAAACAATGAAAACTTGGTGAATACGTAAGTAAGAAAGATGAATTATTTTCATTCACATTCCATTCCATCGTGGCTCACTCTTTCTTAAATATTTAGCAATATTTACCAATGGGTCGCAGACTTTTCGTCTGTCACTATATCTTAAGTAAATTAAATTGATACATAAATGATACGATAAACCACGGAAAACTTGGCTTTGATTTACTTAGAAGAAAACATAGTGACAATATATTTTGACATAAGTCAATGTAATAAAAACATAAATTAAAACATTTATATTTATTTAGTTATTAAGTCACAGATACTTAATAACTAAATAAATATAAATTATGTGTTAAAATATTTACACACCACATTGTGGTAAAATATGTTGGTATAGTTAAAAACAATTGTTTTGTAACAACTTTGTAACACACACATTCGGCAAATAAATAATTTTCATTTCTCTTCATTACAAATGGCTATCCCCGCCGGGAATCGAACACGACCCTCGTGGTAGTCGGTGGCGTTATCTGTTTAGAAAAACCCCTCTACCGGGAGAAATTTCTATGACGTAGGAACAAACGGATAAAGCTTCAAACTGACCACAACATACCGTTAACTTGGCCACGATATACGAATGAATGACCGTAATTAGCACATGGCAGATGTTTTGAATTGTAGCTTGAAAGTTGGTCAGTTGAGTAACAAATGTAAAAGTACGCGCACATTTACCGTACTCGATAAGTACGGCCCGACTTATTTATCACAGTTACGTACACCGGTTTGTGGTTGACCCATAATTTGGAACACACATTCACGCCATGGCCTTTGCAGTGTAGGCAGAGAGTATCAAGTACCAAATGTCACGATCGCTATAATCTCTTAATAAATGTACGACAAACAGCCCGGTACGTGCTTCGCTACGTATAAAGTGAAGTATTAAAAAAATGTATCGTTGAAAATTTGCTTTAATCGAAGCACGTCCAAAATGAAATGACAGCAGGAATGACATAACATGCTTTTACTGTCAACACTGAAAAAGTTTCAATTTGACAGCACAATCGCCATTTACAAAATGATCCGCCATTTATCATTTTACAAAAAAAAATTAATGAGTAAAGAACTGCTCTGACGGTTTTGAGGAAGCTTCACATAAACCACCTACTAAATATGTAATCCGAACAAAGCCTAAACATTTGTTTTGCATAGGTGAGCCCGTTCTTGAGTCATAACTCAAGGACGGAACCGATTTGGCTAAGACTCGGTTGGGAGGTAGCTTAGAACTAGGAGACGGACATAGGCTTTTTATCCCGCTCGCATGAAACTTTGTTGATATTGGGTAAGTGCGGACGGTATGAAGTCTGCCGGGACAGTTTTGTAGTTTGTTATGAAATCAGTTTTGAATTTAGTTATCTTTCCCAATTATTAATATTGACAAATTATTTAAGCTTTTGCTATTTGGTATTTGTTATCTTGAAGTCAATCTAACAAACTTACAGAAAAAAAATGTAGGTGTCGTAAAACCATTCTCGAGTTTCGTGTGTCGTAAAACTGAAATTATAAATTATAATACGAGAATAATACGCTGCAGTATGATCTATAAAAGTGTAAAGTTTTATACTCGTATGTCTGCAGTGCTCATTGTGTTTCCAAAATAAGGAAAATAATTCAAATTATATGTATAGTCAACTCTTGACTTTATTTCTCGTACGTCTTATTAGTTATTACCTCGGAGTAATATTAAATGAAAGACAATGATTTCGGAAATTTGATAAAATAAATAAATAAATATCGTAAAGATTATATCCGTCGTATTATTTCGTCTGTGGTGGTGGTCGAGTCGTTACGCATTCGATTCCCGGGTAGAGAAAACTTGTTCTTAAATGAGTTTTTCAGTTTATCTAAAAAACAACATTGACTGAATTTTGGGCCCGGTGTCACTGGTAGAGTGCAGCATCTCACCCTAGTAGGAATCCATCGCAATACCTACTACTACCGTCATAATGACATCGTCGTGTTCCGGTCTGGAGGATAAGGCAGCCGGTAAACTTACATCAGGCCTTAAGAAAGCGTACAAAATCTATGGTGACTAGAAACCACTGTTGTCTCTTACTATCAGGAGACCCGTGAGCTTGTTAGTTGCCTTATCATATAAAAAAAAGTATATGTCGACAGACTTGTCCATGGTCACATAATAGGACCTACTATCGTCGTGTGATCATGGATGTATATGTACTCTCTGCTTACCGATATTGATTATATTTTTTAATATAATAATCTCGCGTGATCTCATCTCAATTTGACCCAGTTTTGACGCATCATAAGGAAGTTGAAATAGTTTATTTTTTTGCAGTTCTCCTGCATTTTTTCCATTTTTTTTTATAAAAATTGATAGCGTATCAAAAAAATTACACAGTATGCATTACAATCATAAATTCAAAACAGTGTTATCATAATAATATATTGCATGATTATCACGCTTTCGGAATAAAAATACAAAGGTTTTATATTTACTGTAATCTAAATAATGCAGCAACGTCGGATGAAACAGCTTATTAACAATCTGATAAAAACCCCCAAAATATAAATTATTTATTGCTATTTATATAAAAGTCTAGCTTTATATATATATAATTTAACGTACATGCATTCTTATATACGTACGTCTTCACTCCAAGTCCTTGGCGAGGTAGGCAGAGAGTATCTAGTGCCAAATGCTACAATCCCTACATACTTGCGTAACTTCCTATACATTCATAAGTCTCGTCATACAAACACGCTTGTTTTGGAGGCTCTTGACACCACCTTCGGATGATACAACAGCAATTTGGTCGTGGAATGTCAACCTACGTCTCCCCGGATAAATAAAGTCCTCAACTTTCGCATTGTAGTTCTGTTTTGTTAATCTTGCATCTTTCATTGTTTCCACATGACTGAACCATCGGAGCATTCCTCATTGAATCTTTAGAAATATATAAAATTAAAGTGTCTGTTTGTAATGTTAAAATAACCGCCTTTTTTAATACATATGTACACATGGTTTTTTTTTTTTTTGATATAGACTAACTTGTTGCTAACCGAGTAGTTCTTACAACTTCACCGGACTTTGTACACATGGTACACATTTTGCTATGTGTACCGTGTATTTGGTTGTCTGTTTGTTCCAATTAATTTCTGAAAAGGCTGGATTAATTTTGAAGGTTCTTCTGCTAGCAGATAGCTGATATAATAAGGATTAACGTAGACTTCTTTTATTGTAGAATTATAAAAACGAGGACGAAGTCGCGGGCACAGCTAGTATGAAATATAAACTAACAAACGATTTATAAAACTTACTTAACCGTCAAAACGTTAGCTAACGTAGAAGAACAAAAGACTGAGAGAACCATGGAACCATTTAGAATATTGTTTAAGGATCTTTATTTAAAATGGGCGAAGTTTAATTATTTTACTTCGTGAAATTAGTTAACTCTACAACAAAAGAATTTTTAAGCGGCGAAACTTTAAGAACATTATAATATTATATATATCTATACATACATATGAATAAAAATGGAGTGTCTGTATGTTATATTTAACTATCCGCTTTAATTTTAATATTACATACAGACACTCCAATTTTATTTATTTGTGTAGAATACTTGTTATCTATTTCCAAGTGCTCCATCCTGATTCATCTTTAATTTTTTGGACAAAACTTATTCTTTATATTTTTTTATGAAAACTGGCATTACAATATACGTAGCACCTTAAAAATGATATAGCAAAACACGGTACAACTGAAATTTTTATAAATTTTTTCATATTAAACAAGTTATAGGTGCCCGCCCCTTTAATAAGAAAAAAGATCGTGACATGTGGCACTCGCTATTCTCTGCATAACGCGCAGGAAATGTGGCGTGAAGATATATAAAACACGTTACAATTGACAGGGGTGTACACTCCATAGAGGCACATAAGCACTGTTTACGCTTTGAGGCAGAATGTGCTCTGATATGTTATCTAATTAAACTCAGACATTTCACTATCATGATCACGTCATAATCTATGAAACTAAATAAAAAAAGCTAAAAATCTAAAAAAGAAAATTTTTTTGTAACCGAGTACTCCGCCGCATACCAAGTGTCATAACCCTGTTCGCGCCGCTGGCAATTGATTGTAAAACACGCTAGAGATAGCGAATGAAAAGTTTTAAAAAAACATTTTTTTCTGTGTGTTCTTTTAAAAATAACTTGAACGAGGCAATTATGAAAGACTTTTACGCGACATTAATGAACAAAGTGTGGGTGCAAAGTTATTATTGCGCAAATCAAATGGACTTGGCACACTGAGATAAACCATCGTGTGGCAACGGTATATGCAAATCGAGTTTGTAAACATTAATATAAAACACTAGCTGGGTCGGAAAACTTCGTACCGTATGACATTGACAGCTGTGATAGCCAGTAAAGTAGTAAACAGTAAGCTTTGTTATAAGCTAAGGTATGTGAAAGTTTTTTCCTATTTTCCTTATAATTTCCCAGGTTTTTCTTTTACATAAGACAACTCTCCTGACAGTAACAAACGCACTAAAAAGAATACGCGATTATTTCTAGCGATTTTTACATTCGGCTAATCGCTATCGGCAAAATAACCGCTACTTACTATAGGCATATATAGGTTAGGTTAGGTTAGGTTATTAGGCATATATATAGGTTTTACAAGGTACAGACATACCAAAATATAATTTTTTAGTATGTCTGTCGGTCTGTCTAATCTCTTAAGTGACTGGACCGATTTTGACGGGACTTCCACTGGCAGACAGCTGATGTACAACAAAAATAATGAAATGAAAACGCGGACAAAGTCGCGGGCACGGCTAGTGATCAATAAATATGTCATAAACATTTAACCTAACTCGGAAAACCATTTCGACCTTCACGTACAAAAATCCGAGAAAACAAGTGTCGCAGCCCTAACGAATAGCTTTGTTATTGTAACATCCGAAGATTTCTTCACAGAGAGAACGTCGCGTTATTCTTGGGTAAACAAGATATTATATCGTCACTCAATTATGAGAACATCTTAATAATGTAATGAATTACTTGACAACGAGAATAATGATGTTAATCCTGGGATCAATCTCATTACTCGACTCTCATGTTAGAATTATTAGGGTTGCTACCTGGTAAAATTACTTTTTATGGGATAAGACAACGAGCTCTCCAGATACATCACCGACTTGTGCGGGGGTGTTAGATCTAACGTGCAAGTCTGCTGGTAACCCTATCCTCCGAATCAGAACACGACAATGTCATTGAAACGATAGGAAAAGGTAGGGCAGTGGCCTACCATTGCAAGTTACAGAGCACTTTACCAGTAGTAGTCTTGTTGGGAGTGACCTAATTAACATATACTCGCCTCTTACGAATTGCCTAGTAGGGAGCCAGATGATCTATTCTAAATTCTGACATCCTCCTATAAACACCAAACGGAGCGTTAGTGCCTTCTGAAGGCCTTTCTGCTGCCTTTTGTTTTTTCAAAAACCCCGGGGAAAATATCAAGTTCGCTGAAAGTGTAAGTTTTTTGTGTGAAAGAGAAACTTTACAATAATATAGCTTATAGGTACATGAGAATAACACATAGGCTACTTTTTAACCGCTACATCCAAAATAGGGTAAGTTTTTACGCAATAGGTATTAAGTTTTAAAATTAAACACGGGCGAAGCCACGAGCAGAACGCTAGTTAATAAGGCTATCGATTAATTTATCTTCCCAATACTATTAAATTTTTGCGAATATTAAATGTCGAATAAAATATTGGGTAAATCAAACTACATAAATCTTAGGCTTATGGCTTATTTGTTTGTTTACCGATTATTTTGGGATATTATGTATTTTTTAAACTTTGACATTACCATATTTGGTGACATAGGCGGCGTGTATTTATTAATAGGAAATCCGTCACCTTGTTCGCCTTCGTATATCTATACATCAAATAAAACTGGGCAAAAGTAAATTCTGTACATTGAAAATATTTAAAAGCTCATTTCTAAAATTTATATATTATTTATGTATCCCGGTTAACGCCAAAACTACTGAACCAATCATAACAAAATTTGACGAGCAGGTAGATATTTTTATTCCGTTTACTTACTTACTTATATTTGTTTTGTGGGATAGAACATAGTTTACGATTATATTCATTCTTTTGCTATGGAGATACTAACTTTAGAACGTTGTTTTGTATGACATTGGTTGCAGCATGATAACGTTATTGCTACGGGATTATAGCCGACGCGGACGAAGTCGTGGGCAACAACTGGTCATAAATAAACTTACGAGTCGAGAACAAAACCAAAGCCATCGTAACGGCAGTATTGCGTAATACCTATAAATATCAAAAGTAAATTACCTTCACGCCTATTGCCCCTTTAAGTCAGCAGAGGTGTGCTAGTATATCCACGACTCGTGAGTCCAGTAGATATACTAAGACACCCACGATTACCCAAGGTACTAGGGCCCATGATGTAATAGTTGCCAAGCCTATCGCCACTTCGGGCACATTCCAATCCCGGGCAGTGTAATGCTTACTCAGAATAATCTGAAAACCATATAAGAAAAGTTGCCCGAACTGAGAATTGAAACCGGGATCTTATTAAGCTAACCTCCTTAACAGGCGACAGCCGTACCGTTACATCACAGAGGCGATAAATATCATTAAATAACACTTACAAAACTTGTTTTAAGGAAAGTGAAATCATGCTGAATATTGTAATACATATTAAAATATTTAATTCCTTCTTATACAACCACTGGCTACAGTTACTGGCTTATTGCAAGAGTGAATTACAGTCCTCGCCAGTTTACTTTAAATAAATAAATAATAATAAATATTTCTGGACAAATTACACAAATTGATCTAACCCCAAGGTAACAAAATTAAATACTTATGTTATGGGTGTTAGACAACGATTCTAATACATAGACATACTTTAATATATACAAGATTAAATTTAATAAAGACTCGGAAATACAAACATGTTCATCACAAAAATGTCTGTCCCCGTCGGGAATCGAACCCGAGCCTCGGGGTTAGTCGATGCGGTTAGGCGTGTACGCGAGCCACTCGACCAACTGGCGACCAACCCCGGATACGCATGTGTATAATATTCTGCATGTTATATACATATTAACTATCTTTTGAAGTTTTTTTTACATAATAAGACAAGCTCACGGTTCTCCTGATGGTAAGAAACAACCGTGAGCAATAGACACCATAGATGTTGCAGGTGCGGTGCTATCCTGTGACCGGGATGTTAGGCCTGAACACGACAATGTTATTATGGCGGCAGGAATAAGCAAGGCGATGAATCCCGTGCGAGATGCTGCATCGTACTCTATCACCAGTGGTTGTGTTGGTAGTGACCCAGGTAATCTATGCTCGCCTCTTACAAGCTGCCTGGCTTGGTAGAGAGGCAGATGGTCTACTCTACACAGGCTATTTATAAAAAAAAACCGCACGCCTAGATATCCGTTGGGTAGTTTTAAAGACCTAAGATTATATTTTATACAATGTAGTAGGTTAATTCAAGGAAACTACCTCATCCGAAGATATTTTCCAGGAATATATTTAATGTACAGAATTAGGATAGTTTTCTAGGATTCCGTAGTACCCAAAGGGTAAAAATGAAACCCAATAGGTAAGACTCCGTTGTCCATCTGTCTGTCTGTCAGCTGGGCAGTTGAAATTTCTACGGATATATTTTTGTTGTCGCTATTTAACAACAAATATATTATAAAACAGACAAACAAATATATAAAATAATTATTTTAAGGGTGCTCCCATGCAACAAACGATTTTTTTTTTCGATTAAAAAAAACACCCTCACTGTTATGGCTTAGTAAGTATTTCAAAACTACTTCACGGGAATTACCTGAGTTTTCACCGAAAGGACAAAAAGTAGTCTATTCCCTTCGGGTAGAATCAAATTTTAACATGGATACATCGTTTTCACTTGACAACAGATTATAATCGTACATTAACCAAATTCACAAACATTTGGGGCCCGACTTCAGTGGGTACGGGCTTCTAATCTTTCAAATTTGAAATTCAATGAAGTTGTATCTGTAAAATACGTGCAAAGTTGTTGTTTTAATTCAACCTCGACTTTTATTCACTTCTAAAACTACATCATCGGCGTCCGACTTCGATGCACGAGGCCCGGGTTTCGATTACTGGGTGGGGCAACTTGTTCTATGAGTTTCTTTTTTCAGTTTATATCTATATAAAATTTCCATGTCACAATGTTAGTTAGCGTACTCCTCCGAAACGACTTGACAGACTTTTACCAAATTTTATATGCGTATTCAGTAGGTCTGAGAATCGCCCAACATTCATTTTTCAAGTTCGCCGGGGTAGCTAGTAAAAATATAATGTTGAGTGCTATTATAATTGTAGGTACCCTATATAGCAACGGCCTTGTGAATTGTCATATCATGAAGCCAAAAATCGTTGGCTTGTCGTGAGCTAATACTAAGAACTCGGTGGCCTAGTGGTACGCACTTTGGACTGCCGTTTTGCTAGTCCAGGTTCGAAACCCCCCATGTACCTATAAGTTTTTCTAACTTAAGAACATTTTCTGAGTACTCTTAGTGTGAAGGAAAACATCGTGAGGAAACCGGGAATTTGTGTCCAATATGGCGACGGACTTGCCACCTGTCACACCATGGGACCTACTATCGTCGGCTAATCGTATACATTGATTTCATAACTTACTTACCTACTTATTACTTAAGACACACATCAAACGTGACACTAAACAGATTCTAAAGGATGATGACATAATATGACCTTTGGAAACGTGGTTGTTTGTACAACACCGTATTATTATTCAAACACATTTTTATAAGATATCTATAAATCTATTGCGAGAGACTGATGGGACTTGTCCTTTAAGTATTTGTTGTTAAAGTATCTCACACGTAACCACATTATTTGTAAACACAGTCAATATCCGCAGCTTTGTTAAAGCTACATCTAATACCTTTAAACGAGCAATATATATACTAATAATAATAATACACGAACTAGGAAACGGCTCCAACGATTTTCTTGAAATTTTATATTCAAGGGGTTTCGAGAGCTATAAATCGATCTAGCTAGATTTTATTTTCTGAAAATGTCGTTTAAATCGTGTTTTCATTTCAAGTGACAAAAGCTTCTCGCGAGTTTTTCAAACTAGGTTAATACGAGTGGTTTAAATCTTACGACAAGCTTTTATAATATGGCGTGTCGCTAACAATCAAATGAGGATTTTTTTTAAATTACTTTTAAAAAAATCCTTACGCCTATATTCTCGAAAGAGTAGGCAGAGGTACCTATGCACCCATGATTAGCCGATAATATAAGGTCCCATGATGTGACAGGTGGCAATTCCGTCACCATACGCGGCCACAAATTCTGAATTTTCCTTCACCGTAAGAACACTCAGAAAATGTACTTAGTTTAACTCATTCGAATGAAAGTCAGAACCGTATACCACTAGGCCAACGAGGGTCTTCGGTCTTCGAGTTAAATAGAAGACAATTACTCTAGCACCGCCGGGGCTAATAACTAGTATAACACAAACGATTATGGGAACACACAGGCGGATGAACAACACCGCACAAGATCTGGTTCCCACGACCGCAATACAATGCAATCTAATTACAAGAGAAAGTAGGCGCGATTGCTTTCCTGAAATCAAATCTTGTGAAATACACGACACAAAGTCGATGCTCGCCATTGTTATGTTCCAATCAGAGGACAAGTAAGAACACATTGGTGTAGGCTTGGGCTAAAAATATCGATATATCAAAATATCGATTTTTTCCCGAAAAATATCGATATAAATCAACGATATTTTTTCCCGCGATATACCTGTCAACTATCGATAATTATTTTCTAATATCAAAATCGTATCAAAATCGATATATTTTTAGAAAAAGAGTAAGAAGGCAACAGGCTGTATTGGTTTAGTTTCGTTACTTCAAAAATTTATTATTATTTTGAAACGATCGCTTAAAAAAGGTAATCGCCTATTGCGTAGAAAATATCGATACGAGATATCAAAATATCGATATTTATTCCCCAATTGCCCATCCCTACATTGGTGGCTTGGTTGCTATTCAATGTTATAAAATATTAATAATGACCTAATTAAAAACCAAGAAACACATTATGTAATATTGTGTATGGATGTAGATACATTGAGATAAGATAAATACTTCAAACACCTGCCACTCGTTTTGACGTGCGTAATAAGATTATTGGATTCGGTTATCTTAGGAAAACGGGCATGAATCTCAATCTATACAAATAAATAAAATTGGAGGGTCTGTATGTAACATTAAAATAAACACTTTTTACTAAATGCATATATGTATGTTTACAAGGTGCATAAAGGGACTGTCTTTCTGTTTGTACTCGCTAATCTCGGAAACGGCTGGACCGATTCTGACGGGACTTTCACTGGCAGACAGGTTACATTTGTTTTAGAATTTTGTTTTGGAAATTTATAAAATTACTAGCTGTTGCCCGCGGCTTTGCCCGCGTGTGACTATCATACAAACAAAATCTAGGCAATGAAAACGAATCGGTCATATTTATTTATTATCAAAACATTTCCATCCAAATATTCATCCCCTCCTCTAACTCCCCTCTTTTTTGAAGTAAAAGTAGCCTATGTTCTTCCTCAAGATCAACTCTATCTTTGTACCAAATTTCATCAAAATCTGATCAGTGGTTTAGGTGTGAAAGCGTAACAGTAATATTAGTAGGGATTTAATAACAAAGACAACTTTTAAAGGGCAGACATTTTTCCGACTTATAATGCTTATTGGATAAAAACATAACCTTAATGTAGTCGGTTAAAAAGTAGCCTATGTCCTTCCCCAAGGTCAACTCTATCTCTATATTAAATTTCATCAAAATTGGTTCAATTGTTTAGGCGTGAAATCGTATCAGACAGACAAACAGAGTCACTTTCGCATTTATAACATTAATAGGGATTTAATAATACAGACAACTTTCAAAGGGCAGACATTTTTCCGACTTATGATACTTTTTGCGTAAATACATATCCTCTTTTAATGTGGTCGGTTAAAAAGTAGCCTATGTCAACTCGAGGTCAACTCTATCTGTGTACTAAGTTTCATCAAAATCGGTTCAGTGGTTTAGGCGTGAAAGCGTAACAGACAGACAGACAGAGTTACTTTCGCATTTATAATATTAGTACGGAAGTATGGATTACATTGATACAACTCTTAACAAATAATGTATTAAATTCGGCCAAATTTGATTACCATAAAAACGGTTCTGGTGAGTTAATCTTAAAAGATAGACATACACTGTCGCGGACATTTTTGTAGATCATTTCCAAAGAAATAATTCTTTCTTAAATATATTTTTGGTATCTTGAACCGTTTTCGCAATGCACGCAACGAAAGCCCTTAAGGATGAATAATTTTCCCCATTTTTTTCACATTTTCCATTATTTCTTCGGTCCTAATAGTTGCAGTATGATGTTATATAGCTTAAAGCCTTCCTCGATAAATGGTCTATTCAACGCAAAAATAATTTTTCAATTCAAACCAGTAGTTCCTGAGATTAGCGCGTTCAAACAAACATACAAACTCTTCAGCTTTATAATATTAGTATAGATTGTACGGAATACTTTGAATGAGATTCCGAATCGCACCTCGCCAGTTTTTAATATAAAAATAGTACATTCACGCTTATTATTCCCGAAGAGGTAGGCAGAGGTGTGCTAGTATATCCACGACTTGTAAGTCCAGTAGATATACCATAATACCCACAATTAGTCAAGGTACTAGGGCCCATGATGTGATAGATGGCAAGCCTATCGCCACTTCGGACACATTCCAATCCCGGACAATAACAAAAAAAATATAGACAGTTATTTATTATGTTTACATTGCAACATGTATTGTATTAAAGGTTAACATAATAATAATACTAACACCGAACCGGACGAAGGTGACACCTTTGGAGCAGTTATTTTTATTTTGAAATTTAAGCTTATTATTTGTATTTTTCATAAAGTTATATACTTTATTAACGGCATTTAAGAAAAAAAATCTGATACAGTATTAAAGTGGCGTACTTTCTATGCTATGACTGTCGAGACACTTGAGGTTTTTGGTGACTTTTTTTTCAGTAAGAAATATTTACACTTTTAAAACCGTCTTACCTTTTGGAAAACGACAGGTAGTTTGTTTACGACAAATTTAGATAAAATATTTCATGCTTTTGTTTGATTCAATATTAAAAGAGCAAAAGAAAAACATAGAATAGATATTTTAAGCATAATCCCTCAAGAAATAAGATAAATGCAAAGTGTTAGTTTCCCGTGCAAAACTTCTTAGCTTCGAGTTTGTTTTCACTGTACGAAGTTATATTTGTTCGTATGGATGGGTACTCGTGTAACATGGAAACTCAGACTTAAGCAATTTAAAGTTTTATAATTTCATCCCAAGTGCTTGGCAAGTTTTAATTTAATTCCATTGTGTAATTAAATCAGATGTTAAGAGATTTGTTTAGACAAAATGATCTTTAAATCCGATAATTCTTTAATTATTATCAAATCAGATGTTAAAATATTACATAGAATGTTCTTTAAGCACGATGAATATTTATTTAATTATCAAATCAGATTGTAAGAGATTTAAATACTTATTATTTTATAATTATATTATTATTTTTTGTTTAAAATATGAATTTGTAGAAGTTTCACCAAGCGCCAACGATAAATAATATAGAAACACTAAACAAAGTCACAGGCAATAGCTGGAGAAGGATATTAATTTGTAACACCAAACAGCATCGGAGCAAACCCTGTAGTGCATAACAAATTGTAATTCTAAGTCCGTAGTTGGTTCGTTCCATCTCTGATTAAACTCATAAATACGGAAGCCAGATGTCGCACGTCGCGTTGTAAATCTAGAACCAATACAACGACTGTCTCGATTTTCGCAAACGATGCTATTGATCGATAATAACGTCTAAGCATCATTTTCGATTTTGATAGAGATATTTTACTGGTATATTTTTGCCAAATGGAACAAAATGTATGTGTGTTAAGACTCCCTAACAGAGATGCAATAGACTGTACGAAATGGAGGGGAAAAAATAAGGAAAGTAGACGCCGGGTTACCTCATTTAAGCGCGAAAAAAAAACAAGGACTGACGCTAGAATTATGATGATTTTACTGCTATACACTCGCTCTTTTCGCGACTTGAATACTAATATAAACAGTCTAAATATAAAGATTGACAAAACAGATATACAATGCGAAGGTAGATTGCTGTTGATGCCCGGGGGGAAGTAGGCTGACATTCTACATGTGTTATCCAAGGGCGGTGTCAAGAATCTCCGAAATTGGCGTGTTTGTAAGAGGAGAGTAATTAATGTAGAGGAAGCTACGGGAGTACTTCGTCTGGCCATAAATACTGTTACAAGTAAAAATAAAAAAATATTACATTTGAATTTGGAATCTATCATTTTTATTGTTCATTGTGTTTTTACATTTTCGCGCCAATAAATTGTACAATATTTTACGATATTAAAATGGAATGGGGTGATATCGAATCGCTGTGCAGGTATGGAGCCAAATGCAATTTTTAAAACTCTCCATACACTTGGAATTAAATTAGTCAAATGTTTGCGTACCGGGCTATTAATATGTACAATGAAAGTCTCATTTGTGTGAGAATCAAAAAAACTTTCTTTTTCCTTACAATATTTAGGGCAAGACTAGGTATATACCTATGATATAATCAAAAAATTACGCGAATCTCGACTCTTGGCACTTGATATTCTCTTTCGACTTCGCACTGGAGTTAGCGTGAAAATATGTATGTACGAACTTCTACGGTTTTATCTTTGACAATCGTATCTTTGATCATCGTATTTTTACTATTATTAGGGACTTTATGTCCTATCACAACTGTTTATAGCTTAAACTAGCTGTGCCCGCGACTTCATTCGCGTTTTATTTAATTATTTTATTTTAAGCATTTCTAAAATTAAATTCTAAAACAAAATTAGCCTAAGCTATTCCTTATTACACCAGTTGTCTGTCACTGAAAGTCCAACCGAAATGGTTCAGCCGTTTCAAAAATACAAATAGTAGGCACAAACAGAGAGCTAAATAGACAGATAGACAAAAATTCAAATAATATTATTTTAGTATATGCATCTTGTAAATATACATGTGTATTTAGTAAACAGCAGTTATTTTAATACCTATTACATATACATATACACTCCAATTTCATTTATTTGATAGATAAAACAAATTACAAGTGTTAGTCAACTATATTAATACGTCTAAATACATAGAATATTCATCGCACGAAAAAATCTACTCTCGGGAATTAAACCCGAGCCTATTTTTTACGGTATAAGACAGCGAATAGACACACGGGTCTCCTCGTGATAAGATACAACCGTGACCTATAGACACCATAGATCGGGCTGTTAGACCTTATGTGCAAGTCTACCGGCTACCCTACCCTCACGACCACAACACGACAGTGTCGTTTACTATGTTATATTATGGCGAATAGGCAAGGCGCTGGATCACTACCCGGGCAAGTTGCTGCACAGCACTCTACAACCAGTGGTTCTACACAGAGGACCCGGACCAACACGGGGGAAACTTGTTTGTTTATAATGATACATTTAATCAATAACTACCTCCTATGAGCTATCAGATATAGACAGATGATGTATTCCATACAGGCAAACTGAACCAGAAGGGAACATTTTCTATTGGGTATATTGAAAAAAAAGCTCCATCAGCGCACAGGTTATTCTATACCTTTTGTAAAACATCGAGTTTTATGACGAGCCATTGCGAGCTAGAATACCAGACTTTTGAATATTTCTGTATTGTTCATGCGATACCTTCTGTTGAATACAAAAAGCCGTATTGAACTGGAGCTCAATCAAAGCCACCGGAACTGGAGCGCGGGCAATACGGGTATATTCCTGAAATTGTTCAGCTCACTTCTTAATAACGAAAATGCTTAGAAAATTTCCGGTAGGTATTCGATATTTGTACTTGTTGGTATGATATGGTATTTTTCTAAATTTGTTAATTCCAACATACACATCTTCATGTTAAGTGCCTTGTATAGTAGGCAGATAGTATTCACTAATTTCTACGTACATGTTTATGTCTGATGCAATAATATAGAAAATATTTTTAAGACACTATGTCTTAAAAATATATGTAAAGATAAAAAACCATTAAAATAAATGTACATCTTAAAGCCAAATGTCGAGTGTTTACTCACCGGCATCGGTGTATCGGCATCACAAGAATAAAGTATGTTCAGAATTATAGTCTCGGAGTTTCAGGGAAAATGTTGTTAATTGCTGCTACAGCTTCTATTTTCATTAATCACTTAAAGAACTCGTGTTTTTTTCCTGATTAAAACGTAATTATAAAAAAAAAACAAACAACATTTAAAGTAAAAGTTTTCTATTCTCGCCTTTTTTCATTAAAAAGAACGAAGTATGTAAAGAATTTTTTTTTCAAGAACGAAATTGAGCTACGCCGTTCGATATTTAAAATTGATGACTATCATACTCATACAAAGACGAGGCTGAATACCGATGCAACCTCTTTGCACATTGCCTGTAGATGTACGCGAACTTTTTAAAAGAGAGATTTGTTCTTTTTTTAAAATCACTTACCGCCCTAGCTACATTATTACCCTAGAGCTGTAATTGGTCACATACAAGCCCCATTTGGGGGTAATAAGGACCTACTTACCGAACATGAGAGATGTAAAATCTGTTTAATGCAAAGGCCGTACACCGAGGATTCCGTATCGAAAATATTTTATTTTCAAAATACTATTCAAATCACAAAAAATAACTTTTAAGGAAGCGACCAAGCTCTGGCTCTTCTGATGGTAAGAAACAAACGTGGCTTATTGTGGCCGAGGTGTTAGGCCTGATGTGCGAGTCTACCCTCCGGACCGGAATACGACAATGTCATTACGGCGGTAGGAATTGGTAAAGCAGTGAATTGCTACACAGAATTCTTCCACCAGTGGTCTTGTTGGCAATGACCTTATTAACCAATGCTCGCCTTTTACTAGCTACTGGTAGAAAAGCAAATGGTATATTCTACACAGAAGACTTGGACCAACACGGGGGGAAATATAGTATTAAGTCGGTTAATTATTGCTAATAATAATTAATTAGTAAATTTGAAATAATGTTGGTAACACGTGCGTTTCAAATATTATTTAAGACTAGCTTATACCCGCGGCTTCGCTCGCATTAAATACGAGACTCCATACAAAATTATACCCCCCATTTTAGGGAAGTGGGGTGTTAGAAAGAGACAAAAAGTCTGTTACTCTCAATCATTTTCATTATAATCTAACTATCTATACTTAAAAAAATTCTTGAATCCGTGGACAACCGGGATAAACGGGATGATGGTTTCACGTAAGAGATAATAGTGTATCCCTGAATGGAATTTTGTCATAATCTGGAAAAACACATATTTTTTACATTTTTTGCAGTAAAAAGTGGTCTATGTCCTTCCTAAAGGTCAACTCTATTTTTTTACCAAATTTTATCTAAATCTGATCAGGGTTTCAGGCGTGAAAGCGTAACAGACAGGCAGACAGAGTTACTTTCGCATTTATAATATTAGTACGGATTAGAATCGATAAATAGTGATTAAAGTTTCAGATTTCCGTACCGGTAGCTTCGGTTCGAACCCCGCCGTGTATTAATAGGTTTTTCTAACTAAGTATATTTTCTGAGTGGTACATCTTCTGGTGTTGGAAAACATAAGATCAGGTCAAATGACAGTGGCCCTGTGTTAAAGGTTGATGTTAGACATGTCGTTCGGAAATAAATTAAACTTAAATGTCATTAACAAAAAAAAATAAAGTATTATTTTATTTATTAAAAGAATAATCCTGTACATCCTGTTTTTCTATCATCCTATACATCCTGTTTTTCGATTTCTGGATTCCTAGATTCAGTTCGCCAGGACGGCTAGTTTAAAAAGTAGAAATCTGTCAAATGTGAGTCGTACTCGCACTCGAAGGGTTCCTTACTATTACCTATAAAAACAGCAAATAATCACGTTTGTTGTATGGTAGCACTTTTTATATATTTATTTTATTATATTTTTAGCATTTATTTATATAGCAGCAACACATATACACCATCTGTGAAAATTTGAAATGACTAGCTATCATGGTTCTTGAGATACAGCCTGGTGACAGACAAACGGACAGACAGATAGACACACAGACGGACAGCTAAGTATTAGTAATAGGGTTCCGTTTTTTATCCTTTGGTTACGGAACCCTAAAAAATGAACACAATTCCACTTCTTGCATTTTATCACCAAACCCAAATATTGAACATCCATCACATCACGTTCTTATCTTTGTAGGTTTCACATTATTCACAAACATTAACCGCCAGAGGTCGTCATTGAGATGCAGATATCCATAATCGAAAATAAATGACTCGATTATAAAGTAATGGGTAATGTATAGTAATATATATAGATCTTATGAGTGCCCTTTCGATTATCAAGATTCTTTCAGGGTTCCATACCCATAGGATAAAACTGG